>JAGDQP010008045.1:0-35252 GCA_022664845.1 Lepisma saccharinum | reverse complement strand
ATCTTTGAAACCTTCACAAACTAAATTCAAAAGTAGTCTTTTTCTAATCTAATCTAATGCAATGCAAAATAATTGGTCCGTTAAAACTAAAAGCGATACTTTTTCCGTTTTTAAAGTGTAAGCCTAGATGGAGATTAGTAGAAACACACAGGTAGCGTTCAGAAAGACAAAACACACGGAAACAGCTCCACCACACCTTCACAAGGAAAAAAAAAGAAAGAAAGAAACACACCACACAAGAAGAAGAAAACAAACACCACAAGAGAATTAAAAAAAACAAAAACGTACAGACAACTTCCGAATGTAGCAGAAATAGATGCGTGAAAATGGTGGCCGTGGCTTTTGCTTGTTCACGACGCCTTAGAGAGAGTGAGTTTACATGGGTGATGGTTGGAGTCAAATGAGACATGAAGACCTTTATCTGACTTCGAAGATTTTTTTTTATTTTCTCTTAACTAAAATACTTGACGAGGAGGGCGTGCCTAGAGACCCACCTCATAGCACCCATCTATCAACGACACGCAGTCAATGTTCCTAAGACCCTTTTTTTTTTCGTACGTCGCAAATTTTCATGCTAAAATTTAAGCAATAGAAAATCACTGAACGATTGGAAGCAGTTCCGTCAAAACAATACGAATAATCCATTCAAATAATATCTACCGTCACGACCTACCACATATCTATACAACAATAATAACACTACCATCACAGAATGAGTGTACAATTTATTATCTAAATTGGAAAGAAAAAGGAACTTCAAGATCAGACAAACAAGAAAGAAAATGGCTTCCAATTCGAAGATAGCAAAGGTTACACATAAAATAAAAAGGGATGCTCAAACAATATAACATTTGAGTATAATATGTAATTTTAAAATAGTAACTTGTCGAAATGAATGGCCAGAGATAATTTTGATGTTTTAATAAAACGATATCAAAAATTTAGGAGATGTACTGTCTAGACTTAAAAATATACTTTAGGTGAAATTACTAAGTTCAGGAATCTATGAAATTAAATGTAACTGAAGAAAAAAACAGGCCAAGCAAATCATTAAACGTATATCCAGGATATAACACGTAATAACTGATAAGACTCATCTTATAATGGACGATCAGTAGTAATATAGGTTTGTCAAGAGCAAAACAGAAGGATTGATCGGAAATTGAAATCGAATTTGTTACAGTGCAGACAATGTCTAAATAGAATTGAATGGAATGTGAAAATTTAAATTCAGCTTTGAAAATTACAATGAATAAAGAAAAGAGAATGGGTGGGGTTACATAAAATGTGGGTTCTAAATAGTTAAATAAACATGATAGTGTATCAATTGAAAAAAATAAGAAATACTGTATTTGATACTGTAAAAACTTTATACTTGACACTGACCACTAGAAATAGATCACATGCGTATGAATGTTTCTGGATTAAAAAAAAAACAAAAAACATTGCACTTGTGTAAGGATGGACCAAAGTTCACAGCTATTAACCCACTCCCAATAGTTATCAATTTTCTGTTGTTATTTTTTAGTGCATAATGGTCCACGTACTGTATTTCAAACTCTTGAATTACGGTTAGTGGTTAATGTAAAGTAACGATTTCTACAACTAGATGGTAGCACTAACTTCCTATGTTTCTAATACAGTGTTTTCAACCTTTACACTCAAGGACCGGCAAGATTTCACTAAGGAGGTTTACTTGACGTAAGAAGGGTGCCAGCAGATTTTCAGATTCTAATTGTTTTGGAAAGGAAATGTCAACTTTAATCTCAATTTTCGACTGTCGAAAGTTCTATCCGTGCCGATAATTTTATTTTATTTTTTGTTCATTTTTAAAATTGCTTGATTGTTGTTGTTTCAACAATGAACAAAAAGAAAAGAAAAATCGACACGGGTTGAACTCTTGAATTGGTTATGAACTTTCTTCTCTGGAAGTTTGAACTCTCTGGCTTGAATTTGTAGGAGCACCATTGAAATTTTGTGCAACGCAAAATATACGTTAAGCATATACGGAGGTAGTGTTGTCATCTATCGTTAGAGATCAATATTTTACACTAACCTTAAATAAATAAATAAAAAGTGTCGTCATAGAAATGATACACCGATCGCACTACTTTTTATCTCTCCCTGAAGAATGAAACATATCATGCATCTCCAAATTCCTGAAAAATCCCAAAAAGATCGGAACGAATACGAACTCGAGCTACAAGGGTATATCTTCTACTGTATAAGATATGACATGCAGTAAATAATAATAATAATAATAATAAAATAAAGCTCAGACCAAAAGAAAATTGCGTCAAAGTTTGACAAAAAGAAAAAGAAAAGAAATAAGCGAACAAGTTGGAAAAAGGGATCTATGCACCTGTGTGGTCTCTACGGCAAAAAAAAAAAAAAAAAAAAAAGAAAGAAAGAAAGAAAGAGACTTTTCTTGTTGATAAAAGCAAGCAGTATGCATGAAGAAGATGTAAAGGCGGAAGCCAGAAAATGTGTAGGGAGGTTTGGGGTTCGGTTGGGGGAAGGGGGGGTCAATGTGTAAACTACACGCCACAGTTCTTTTTTACAGATGCTAGTTGTTATATGAATAGCAGAAAATGCCATAGGTCGGTTCTCTGATGCACCCCCTTCCCTCCTTTCCCGCGCCGCAACGACAAACGAAGCACTACCTAGCACATTCCTTTTTAGACAACAGTTCACTTTAAAAAAAAATGATAATAAGGCATCTCTTTAGACTCTTTTAAAATTACTAAATACCCTTTTCTCTTTCGGACAATTTTCAACTAATTAAGTCTTCTACCTGAAAATACAAAATAATGTTTGGTGTCTTCAACGCGTGTCTTTTGTAGCGTTGCATAAATTTACTTTACAGAGTGCCACCATACATGAACAACGACCAAAACTTTCTGATCATAATCATGTTCATAATTGACGAAGTATAGCTATAATAATTGTCGTGGCTTTAAAAAGTTTTTCTTTCATTTCGGATCTACGTTCAGAAGGAAGGAGCATGGAGTGTTCATGACTCCTGCACTGGTCGGGGTAATTAGTACATAAAGCAAGTCCTGTATTTTAGAAATAATTAAGGGACAAAAAAACACGCAGCACGTTTAAAAATGCAGAAAGTACCATACAATCACCAGAAACAGTGATATTCAACAACTGTTTGCTGTTTGCTCTCTTCGTATGTATGGCCTTTGTTTACTGCTTCTTTTAATGATTCAAACATTAATTTAATTATTTAAAGAAAATGAGAGGTTAACAACCGGTACATTATTTAATTTATTTGAAACGAAAACTGTGGTCGTATGTGATAAGTTTCGCTTTTACAGAGCTGCCTTTAGACAAAGATCTGAATAAATGATTGAATGCTGATGTTAATGCAAAGAAAAACCCATGAAGATGTTACGATAGGCACTAACCAATGGGTAAATAGTACTGTATTTCTAACAAACAGCAGAAGTACCGTTATTATTATTGGTATTATTTAAATCCGGTTTTATCCAGCTGCTGTAACATTATTCCACTAAATATTTTGGTACGCCTAAAACTTCCTACCTGTAAAATCGTTTTTTTTTTTCTTTTGTAAGTTTTTATTACGCATAAAATAATTTAAAACGGTGGAAAACTTTCAACGACAAAAGCATGTTTTCGAAGAAGAGAAATAAAGACTATACTAGTCCCCTGTGGGTGAGTGGTAACGCTATCCTTGTAATAAAGGGATCCCAGGTTCGATTCCCGGTGGGGAGACATAATAGTTCGGAGCCAACGTTAAACTGTAGATCCCATCCTTATTACGCCATCTTCATCCGATGGAAGGCAGTGGTAAACCATTATCAATTCATCTTGCTCTGAGATTTTCGGGTGAGGACTTGCCTTCGAGCATAACACCCATCATCATCAAAGTTAGAGAGGGAAGCTAACGTTGCAACGATCGCGGTTAACCACGCGGTCCGGGAAATTTGGTACCGATTTTTGGGAATTCCCGAAATCTCGTGATATCATAAAGATTCCACGTTTCGAAAATGTCTCGATTTTCGGGAAACTCTCTCTCCGTCCGGACAGAAAAGTTATTCCCATACAACCCTATATTTCGATCGAAGATATTAACGGCAAACTTGTATGTTGTTTTCCTTGCTCGGAATGCCACTCAATCAATAAGTTGACGAAAGTTTACATGGTCTCACTGACACATGTTTCACTCGCACTTTGACACAAAAACCGCTTTTAAGACATTCAGAGGGCGCGGTTTGCGTCTAAGAACAAGATGAAACGAACATAACTTGTCCACACATCCATCTTCAGAACTATTTATTTCATTTCATGCATCTTAATGCAGTTACTCCAAATGTGTTCTGTAGAAACAGTGGTGATCTTTATTTAAATAGACTTCCTTGTGTGTGTGTTCACACACACCCTTACAAAACACCACCACTTATAGCACCGCACCGCCGATAGACCTCACCGAATGCAGGGTTTGATCCGGAAAACGGAGAGTGAGCAGAAGAGACAGTAGAGATAAATTGCTCGGGTCATGGGGGAAGTTTCACTCCCGTGGCCATTTAGGACTCGACCTCGTGACCTTTTGTCTGGAAAGCATCAATTCACCACCCCTTCTTCCCCATTTTCGACTGCCCTTCTCCCCGGCATCTTTTAGTTGAGGGGGACTAAAGAGAGATGTGTTATATGTTATTGAAAAGACGCTTCCTCTCAAAACTGAATATTAGATATTGTGTTACCCTTTTTCATTAGCTTTTAACTTCAAAGTTTCCAAAAAAAAGTAAAATAATGCATGATAACAAAAGCGTTATATCAAAATGAGACACAAAACAAGTTTAAACTTTGTTTCTTGTTGTAAAAGAGGAAACAAGGGGTTGGAAAAGATTAAATAAACAAAGATCGCTTTGTGTTCAACCAATTTCATTGTTTAAAATCTTTCTTTTTAATGGAAAGACTGTCTAGACATTGCACCAATAGAGTTTTACAATTTTGATAACTTTCGGATAACCCTAAAAGTTAACCTACATTATCACACGAAGATATTTGAGACCCCCACCCTTTTTTTAAAATATAAAACATTATAAAAGTTGAATAGGGTGATCAACTTTGGTTAGGTCTAAGTATAATTTACTAGTTCTGAGTTCGAATCCTAGTTCAATCATAGAAATTTGATTTCGAATTTCAATTACTGTTTTTCTCAATCTTCTAACAAGTTAACGTCGCAGATAAGCAAACTGATTTGAAATGAAATTTTAACGATCGTGATTATATTGTGTTTTTTTTTCAAAACGATTTTGAAGTCAGATTATAACGTTTTAAGTCCGCCATCTTGAATTCAAATTGGCAGAGTTACAAGGGTCATATGTCGTGGGGATAAATTTTATATATGGTCCGTCTTATTTAGTGTGTGTGTGTGTGTGTGTGTGTGTGTACTAATTAGATGACGAAACGTGTTTGCATTTCTTTAAATGACAACAGCCATTTTGTTTCCAAATGCGGACGCGAAATGAAAACATAAATATGATCTCTTTTTGTACATACAACAAAACCTTGCATTTATCGGTTTTGATCAAGTGCTGGGGATGGGCACAAAGTCGGTTTTCGATTTTTAAAGAACCGAAACTGGTTTTCAATAATTTTCCCTACCGAGCCTTTTTTTATTTTTTTTGTTCAAACTTCGTTTTACATACTGATGATTAACTTCGTTGATTCACCTACTGCAGCCAGCCAAGTGGCCCGTGGTTCTCCGGTAACTTCAGGTCACATTGAGTTATAACTATAACATAATTTAATTCACATATTTGAATCAAAGGGCATGCCGAACGTATTGAAGACCCAACTCTTTATTATTAGTAAATGTGAAATTCGTGGGGAAGAAATACAAAATCTATTCAGAAATAAACCATCAGGCGCAGTCATGGGAAAGCCGAGGGACGACTAACGGGCGGGGACAAGTGCGCGCGAGCTGTGCTAAAAAGCGCTGCGTTGTAACACCTCAGTTCCACTGATGCTCTCACATTTGTATATAAAGTAGGTCTATTTTAATATATATATATATATATATATATATATATATATATATATATATATATCTATATATATATTGTATAATGTAATTTACTAGTTAAGATAGTTAGGTTAAAAGAACTGGCCAGTTCGAACTGTAAATATGTGGATCTTTAGGTGTAAGTGATGAATTAATTTTATGTTACATTATGTACTCATTATATTGTCTAATTTTATGTAATGCGTGCTACCCTCTAAGCGAACCGATTTCGTTTAAGAGTACATTTTTGTCGGGTTCCTTTTTTATGAGATCTTTAAATGCTTCGGAGATTGCTAATTCATTGTACTTAAATACCTCGAATTGTCCTACTATAACAAAACTAATGCATACAAGGAAGAAAATAACAATTCTCCTTCCATCCGAAAAACATATAAAGAATAGGTCAAGAAAATTACATGTGACTAAGGGCAATCGAATTATGTAATACAGTGGCGATGGCTGTTATGGAGAGAAAAGAGCAGCTACAAAGGTCAAAAAACAATGGAAATATACTCACAAAGTTTTTACAATCGTAAAAAACAGTCTTGCTGCGTCAGAGGAGAAATGGGTTTCACGTGAAAGACAAAACCCTAAATAAAATTGATTTATCAATGTTTGTAAGAAAAAGGGGTAGGCCTACAAAACAAGGTATGCAACGACGGCAACGTAACAGAAATAAAAGGAACAGATATCAAGAAAACACATAAGTCTCACTCTTTTTTTCACACACACGAGATTACACCAAATTCAAAGAAATATCTGAAGTCAGACAGAGTGAATCTGCCAAAGTTACTAGTGATGAATCGTACATCAATTATCTTGAATTCAAAAACATACTGACTCAAGAACAGAGTACAAGGTCAAAAGATCATGACACACTCACTGATAAAAGCAAATAAGAATTTTTATTGTATTCAAGCTCTATTACGAGTTGTATTTAAATGTGTATACATACACAGCAAGGAAAAATTAATAAGAATCGCTTGACTTTTTCCAGCGATTTCATACAAAATGTTCCGTTTACTTTAACGTCAAATATTTTTTTTATTATTATTATTGTATTTACTGTGACGGAATTTTCTTTCGTATTGCGCATAATATTTACTGTGAATGAATTTTTTTTCGCATTGCACAAAATATTTACCGTGACTGAATTTTCTTTCTCGTATTGTGCACAATATTTACTGCGACCGAATTTCTTTCGCATCGCGCATCATATTTTGTATCATGGACAGAACTCCCATCTTAAGAAAACAAAATCCTATCAACAAAGCAGAGGCCCTTCCTGCTACTTTGGCTTCCCCAAACTCTCAGTGCTTTCTTTTTCTTCTTTCACTACTTTCTTTCTATTCTCTTTAGACATCTTCTTCTTCTCTCCTTTCTCTTCCCTTGATGGTAGTCCTGTCTCTCCGTTCTTTGTCGAAAGAAGATGACGAAAAGAAAACTGACTGAACTACACAGAGGACTTCAGAGACAGTGGCCCGCTGTCTCTGGTACAGAAAATTTTAATGTTTAAGATTATCATAGAAATAACAAAAAAGGGGGAGGGAATGTGGAAAGATTGTAAAAAAAAACATCTACACAAAAGACAGAAGAAACACAGAGAAAGCAGTGCCTACAAAAAATAGAAGACAAAAACACAACCAAAACCCAAAAGAAGAAGATAAAGAGAAATATGCATATATAGAACCAAGATTCTTTTGAAGGTATGACATAAATTTCAAAATAGGAAATATAAAAAGACACATACAGAGCAAGAACGCAAGAGAGACGAGCAAAATAAGTACAAGGGGTAAGAATAAAGAACGCGAATGTGCATATAGACACGGAACCAAGAAGAAGAGAGGACAGGAGAAGCTGAAAGAAGAATATTGAGAATGATGATGATATTAAAAAAACAGAGAAAGGCACAAAGCTTAAAAAAAAAGAAGAAATACACAGAGAGAAAAAAGCCTCAGGGTAAGCATGCATGTTTATTAAATAAGAGAGAATAGCCACGGGTTTTCCACATAAGAAAGTACGCACACATCCATACATACACACAAACATATATATATATATATATTATAACATATTGTATAAGCAAAAACGGCTTATGGAGTTGAACACTGTTGAGCTTATTTAAAAATCTCAGTCTTGTAGAAAACGAGGAGAAATGAAATTGCAAAATTTTTGTTTCCCCTTTCGTTTTTCTTTTTCTACAAAAGACCCTCACGAAGAGAACTGGGACTGGAAGGATACAAGGTACACGGAGGATGGGGCGGGGAGCGAAAGACAGAAGGAACATAGAAAAAGCAGAGTAAAATAGAAGTCCTTTCATCCTTGTTGGACAGTACAAACGAATTTTTATTTCCTTCTGCTTTTTTTTCTCGAAATTTTGGTTATTATTTTTACTTCCCCCCTCCCTTCCAAGGAAAGGAATATATATACAGAGAGAGAGAGAGAGAATGAATATTCTTTTCTATATTAAAAAAGAGCTTGCTTAAGAAGGAGAATACGGCATATTTTATTATTTTTTAAAAAATGGACGAACTCTCTGCTTAAAGAGGTAGGTATATCAAGTACCATTGTGTATGTTTAAAATGCGTACACACGCACATAAAAACACACATCAGCAATTTCTGCCTTTTGTGATCATATGAGAAAGAGATTCAAAAGAACCGCTGAATTCACTTAGTTTTCTTCACGATTACGTATACTACACACAAGGATTCTGCCAGACTCCCCCACCCCCTCTAATGGGGGCGTTGTCCCTCCAAATCGTCAAGCACCTCCAACTTAAAGATTACTGTTGAAAATCGATGGGGAAAACTACTTAACATCCCCTTAACTTACGTTATACACCCTCACACTGAAAATCCTGGTAGAATCTTTGATTATACGCTCTATCACAAAGAAGAGATAATTTTCCGTATTATCCTAAAGAGTATGCCTAAACTTCGAATTGTAGAGTACAGGGAAGAAATCAAAAGGGTCCCCAAAAATCATGATTACGAAAATTATGTCAATGTCAATATGTGAAAGGGGAAAACTCAAGTGAGCGCCAAGCTTAAGATAATTTCGCCTTCCCGAACAATGTCAACCGGAGTTTCTGCTGAGAAAGAAACGCAACGCCACTGTTTAACAATCTAAAAAAAAAATCTAAATATGTTCAATTCCTTTTACTGTACTTATGAAATATAACATTCAGGCTGATTTTCATAAACGCTTGCGTTGATTGCGAATAGGGTGAGTAGCAATTGAAACCCGTGTTTTATTACATGTTCTACGTATGTCCATTGGCTATTCACCCAAATCGCAAGCTTCCAAGGAAAGCAGCCCTTCCACTCAGTTTGCTTAACCTTAGGACAGGTTTCTTTGCAGGCGCTCGCCGCGTGATTTGCTTGCGATTTCTATGAGTCGCCAACAGCAACTCGTGTAAAGGCAGGATTTCATGAAAGCTTGCGTTGCTTGCTTTGCGTGCGAGTTGGGTGAGTAGCCAATTGAAACATGTGTTCTATTGCGTGTTTTATTGTAAGGTAAGTGTGACACCTGTTTCAATTGGCTATTCAAGCAAATCGTATGTAAAGCAAGCAACGGAAGCTTTCATGTAAATCAGCCCTTACACATAGAAAACGCACATGCTCCAATTGGCTACTCACCCAAATCGCAAGTAAAGAAAACAACGCACGCTTGCATGAAAAGCTAACCTAGGTCGTACAAAATAATTGAAAAAATAAGTATTGAGCTCCACGTAACGATACTGGAGTGATCCGCTAGTGTCGAAAGATAAGACGCCATAGTAAACCACTTGAACACGATCGTCCACTTTCAGTTTAATCCTATATTAGCCAAATTTTCAGTTTTAAGCCAGTTTTTTTACACTTGTTTTGGTTGTGCGGTCCATTTCTTGATTTTTGTTTTAATTCTTGAGTTAGGACTGGATTTCATGAAAACTTGCGTTGCTTGCTTTGCGTGCGATTTGGGTGAGTAGCCAGTTGAAACACATGTTTTATTGTAAGGTAAGTGTTACACCTGTTTCAATTGGCTATTCACCCAAATCGCAAGCAACGCAAGCTTTCATGTAAATCAGCTCTTATGCACGAACCAGATGATACATGATGTAAATATTATTAAGTATTTTGCAAGAATCGAGACATAAAAGAAAAAAAAGGGCGCACAGCGATAACAAGCATAACAAACAGTAGAACAGAAAATTTGGTCAGTTTTTTATTATACTGGAAGTGGACGATAGAGATTAATTAGCTGTCCCCTCCGCTTCTTGACTTCAAATATTCATTAAATTATAAAGGCCCGTCAGTCCAATACCGCTTTTAGATAAAGTCAATGAAAATAAGTCTCCCAGATATAACGTAATTATAGATTGGAAAACCCATTCATTCAGTCTCTTTTATGCCACCTTGCGTCAATTAGGCCGAACTAGAAATTAAATAATGCTAATAAAACCATGCATAATATCTACGCTTTTAATGTCTTACGTACTAATAACATGAAATATCAGATTCTCAGCTCGCACACCGTGCTTTTAGCGGTTTTTTAAATGAATTAGGAAACAATCAGTGCATACTATGATTATTTTATTCCTAGTTCGGCTGTACTGAAGCCAGGTGGCAGTAAAGATTTTGAGTGAATGGGTATCTATAAGTATCTTATCTGTGACACGGTTGATGTTAAAGATTGAAACTGCCCGATGAACCAGCTTGTACAGATCCAGTATTTTACTTAAAACAGTCCATTGGCACGAAAAAAATCTCTTTTGCAGTTCTAGCACATACGTCAATGGCAGTTATGCTTGGTTGAAACTAATCTCGCAAAATAAGAGAGAGAAAAAAGATCTTACAAAGTACAAAAAAAGCAACAATGATCCCGTTGTATAAAAATTCCTAGAAAAAAGATGTTTGAGATACATGCATGCTGTTTGAAAGGAACCACGCAGCAGTCTTCACTCACCAAGCGTTCTTTTTCAAGGCTTGCTTGGTAGTTGTGCAGTTTAGCAATAGGTATACTGGTTGAACATTAACTGTTCTAATCAACGCAATCATATTTACTGAATTAGAAATTTCAAGTCAGGAATCAGCCCTTGACATGTTTAAAATACAAAGGAACTTTTTTTTTAACCTATTAAATGCTTTATTGACTATGCAGAAGCTTTGGTTTGGTTAGTCCCGATTCATGTTTATGCCTCCCTCCCTCTCAAAAAAAAAATATCTTCCTCTCTTTTAGCCCATTTTGCGAATATATTTTATCTTTGTGGGTTCTACGGGAAATCCACACTTGAAAAATTTCTCAAATATGTTCGTGAGGACTGTCTCGGAACAGTGAAATCTTCGGGCGATTAATACTCTGAACTTTGAAAACAGGAAACAAGACAAAGAGAATATATAGCCTACGCGTAAGTACTTACTGCACAAATTAGTATATTAGTTGGCACAATGCACTGTATATAGTGCACTTAAATATATATAAAATTCAGAATATATTTTGTACGATTGCTTCAAAGTTTTAGTTTCAAGTGTTAGGGAGGAAAATGCATGCATATGTTTTATCAACATGTATACTTTTCATAAACCATGTTTAACAATATCTGTCCATTTAGAAGTTTATTAAAGGTGTTGATCACCCCCGCCATCTTGGTACGCACTTTCCATTGATTTACATGGGAATTGTTTTACTCGTCTTATATCTTTCAGGAACATACTTTTAACTTCTGTTTTCGCCCAGTTTATCGTCATGTTCTCTTTTACTCATGCTATTTCATAGAAATGCAATATTTTACATACGAACAGTATAATTTCCCGTTAACATATTGTGATTTATATAGCAAACTATTAATAATGCATTATACTTATATAGTTGAAGTAACTTCACAAACCAAAACTATACAAGAGTCAAAATAAGCACCAAGGCAAATTTTGCGAAAGCAGGACTTAAATATCCTATTTCCGAAAGGCATAAAATGAGTAAAACAATTTTCGTGTAAATCAATGGAAAGGTCATACTAAGATGGCGGGGGTGATCTACATCGTTAACACAGAATTTCGAGGTTTATCCCACAAGCCTAAGAAACAATATTTTAGTTGTCAGTATCTGTTAACAGTGATAACAGTAGCTTGGAAATTGATTCAGATGGTTTATACCAATAATTTCCGGTCTTTTTAGATATATTTGGTATTTAAACCTATTGTAGTGCATTGAGCCAAAATATATAGTAAATTCCTAATTAAGAAATTATGCGTATATTTTCTTATTGTGTTATTTTGTTTTCAAATTTCTTAGTAAGGACATGATCGAGGGTTGTCGCTTCCTTGAGACAGCCCCTTCTCAACATGCACAAAAATTTGGTCTAGTGTGGACTCACGATAAGACGACTGGGAGGGAGGGAGTTTTCTGGTTCAAGTATCTGAATCACTGCTTGAAATCTAGCTGAACAAGCAGACATTCATAAAATCGGAATCTTATAAGTTTGGATCAGCATACAATGATCAACCAGCATATTTTTTCGTAATGATTAAAGCACTGACATCGTATTTATTACTTTACGTTTACAATTAAGAAAACACTTTCTTTTTATTCTTTATTAAGAATGTATAACAATTCAAGAAAAATCTCCAAACATTTAGAACAAGATTAGAAAACGTTCGTTTCATTGTCGCTGGTTTTCATCCTGTTTTGCCAGTCAGGAAAGACATCAATCTAGGATTCTAGCGAACGCACAAACACACACGTAACGGCATTCAGATATAGTTAAAGGCGCCCAAGAAGAGAAAAAAAAATAATGAAAAAGCATTGGCTGGGGCGGGGCTACAGAGAGCTGTTAGAAAGATCAGTGTTTTGTGGGTGCTTGAAACTGACAATAGGATCCTTCATCTCTAGCACAGGGATCTCATTTTGCTCCAACCAAAGCGGCGGGCGTTAATGCAAACTGAAACAGTGAAACTTCTTATTTCTCCAGCACATAATCAGGAAAATATATATATATATATAAAGTGTTGCCAACTCCTCATGGAATTGGAAACTTGTATTTGTATTTTTAAGTATTTCCTAATAATCACAGAAATAAATGAATTTCATACAAGAGTCGAAAACGATTCTCATACTCCTTATGTGTTCGTATAGGAAGAATATGAACTTATAGCTCTATGCAAAGAATGCCCGGGGGAGAGGTACATTTAATTTCACGCTCTCATAAACATGAACAATTCCACTAGTAATTCCAATGTAGCATCATAAACTTGATTTATATATTTCTTGTGTAAAATTAATAATAAAGGTACACCAATTTTAGAGACATCTTCCCAGAAAATTCAATTTATTTTCCATCTGCAACTAGAATTCGCTGTTGCCAGTGTAAGTTTTGTGCGAACGACAGTGTACATTATATAGCCATGCATGTTGTAACAAACAAAAACACAAAACAAACTGATTTCACCTACCTTATTCTGCTGCTCTTGTTGTGCGATGAGTTGATCCCTAAGTATTTGTAACTGTAGAATCATCTCCGATAACCGCCGTTCCTTTTCGAGGATGTTTTCTCCTGCCAGTGCTTGCTGGAGGGCAGCACTGTCGACAAATTGCAAAGAGTTGTTTTCAGTCTTGATGGAAACATCGGACAATTGTTCCGCCATACTGTGAAAGGAGAAAAACGACACAAAATAAATGTACCTATAGCACAATGTATGTAACGTACTTGTCGACTAAAATAATCTTTTCATTTTACTGTTTCGAAAAAAAAAAGACATTGTAAATAATTTACATTGGTCCCTCATTCCGTTCTGTAGACCCTGTCACCACCAGCACCCCCTCCTCCTTCTAATAATAATAATAATAAATTGTACACTTCGACCAATATTTCATCCTCTATCTTGGTACCTTGCAGTTAACATGAGCAGCTTTTTTAATTCTTCTTCTTCTTTTTTGTCTCTATAGGACGTAGATTCTCTTCGCAAAATTTCAGGGTAGGTATTGGTACGATTGATCTCATTGACGGTATCCTTGTAAGATACACAGTGAAAAGCGGTTTCTGGAAATTGAAAGAAAAAAAGTTTGAATCTGTGCAGCGAGAAACAATTCTCTTAGAAATGAGAACATACAGGCCTCGGATATAATGTCACTTATTTTATTTCCAAACCGACCATTTTTTCATTATCAATGAAATAAGAATGTTGATATCTCATTTCTAAGAGAATTGTTTCTCAGTGCACAAATTAAAACTTTTTTTTCTTTCAATTTAAAGAAACTATGCATAGCTACGGCATTAGCAAGAGTCCTCGAGTTTCCATAGATTCAAAGTTTCCTGCTTGTGATGTGAACAACGTACCAGAACTCCATGCTATTTAGAAATACACAAAATCTATAAAAACTTCCAGTTTTCACCTAAACCAATATGTTTTGATAGATGATGAACAGGAAAAAGTATTTTTATCACAAAAATATTAGTAGCACACAGCAGCAGACCTAGTGGGCAGTATAATTTACGTGATTAAAAAAATATGTGATAATAACACTCCTTGATAAAAAATATACATGCTAACACTCCATCACAACCTAGCAGCCACATGAGAAAGGTATCGCAGTGCTCAATTCACATTCGAGAAGTTGGGCTATTCTGATTTATGTTTTTTATGGTTTCTTAGGTACACCAGGTGAATGCCGTGAAGGTGTCTTATCAATTTCAGTACGATTCTCCTAGTTTCTTCCGAGCATTGAAAGGATTGACTTGTGACGCATCATCCTAGAATTTCAAAAACCCATAAACATAAAAATTACCGACAGGGTTCCCACTCATTTGCCAAGATCAAATTCCCTGACTTTTCCAGGTTTTCCAGGTCACTACTCAGAAATTTCCAGGTACCCCATTTTGTATATATATATGATAATTCCATGGGAAAATAAAGATCATAGTTGCATGAAAATAAAGATACATCAAAATATCTGGTGAAGTAAAAAGTAATCCATTATTTTGCCAGTAGATCGCTTCAGTGATCTGTATCTCGCGTTGTATAAGTCCGATCGGGTTCAACGAGATGGCGTTCAAACGATGAGATTGCGTACTACAAACACTGTTCAGATAGTTGTGATGAGTTGACTCAGTGTTGCGTGAGCGCGCGTCAAAATGGACACTAGCAAAGAGAAAATACGCTATATTTTACAGTTTTTCTTCGATAAAGGCGAAAACGCAAGCCAGGCGGCTGCAAATGTGAATAGTGTTTATGGTTCTGATACTGTAACAGCCAATCACGCGCAATTTTGGTTTCGTCGATTCCGTGCCGGTAATTTTGACGTCAAAGATGTATCACGCACTGGAAGGCCAAGTGTCGAAAATGTCGATAAAATCATGGACATTGTCGCGTCCGACCGTCATGTAAGCACTGTTTCGATTGCCCAAGAGCTAAGCATTGCACAAAAAACCGTGTGGAACCATTTGCATAAGGCTGGATACAAAAAGAAGCTTGATGTATGGGTACCACACGAGTTAACGCAAAAAAACCTCATGGACCGAATTTCCATCTGCGAATCGCTGCTGAATCGCAACAAAAGCGACCCATTTCTGAAGCGGTTGGTGACTGGTGATGAAAAGTGGATCACTTACGACAACGTCTCGCGAAAACGGTTGTGGTCGAAGCGCGGTGCGCCGGCGCAAACGGTGCCCAAGCCAGGATGGTTTTGGTGTGTGTTTGGTGGGATTGGCAGGGAATTATCTACTATGAGCTGCTCCCCTACGGCCAAACCCTTAACTCGGAACTATACTGTCAACAATTGGACCGTCTGAAGGCAGCAATCGCCGAGAAGCGCCCAGCTTCGGCCAATAGGAGAGGCATGGTTTTCCTTCAGGACAACGCCAGGCCACACACATCGATAGTGACTCGCCAGAAGCTCCGGGAGCTTGGTTGGGAGGTTCTTATGCATCCACCTTATAGTCCGGACCTGGCACCGAGTGATTACCATCTGTTCCTGTCCATGGCGAACACGTTTGCTGGTGCAAAATTCGCTTCAAGAGAGGCTTGTGAAAATCGACTGTCTCAATTTTTTGCCAATAGTGACAAGGGCTTCTATGAGAGAGGAATCATGATATTACCTTCCAAATGGCAACACGTTATCGAACAAAACGGCGCATATGTGACCTAAATCGGATCATTCTAACTATGGTAAGTCAAGCCTTCAATGTCATGCAAAAATAATGGATTACTTTTTACTACACCAGATATTTCACTGTATTCTTTTCTTAAATCGCTTCATGGTTGGCACATTAGCCTCCAAGTAATTTCAAAAACAATCTAACATTAAATGCCTGCTGTAGCTAAATGAACTTCAAACAATAAGCTATCAAATTCACTGAATGAAACCATTTTTTGTAACTGGTAACAATTACATGATGATACCGCTCAGTGACTCTGCCAGGCACCCCTCCCCCTTAAATTCTCCAGCGCACATTCCAACTTTAACCGAGCAAAACTCACTTACAACCCTTCCAATTTTGACTTTACACTTCCGACACCGAAAATCCTGGCGTAATCCCTAACCAAGTAACCACACTTTATCTTTCTTTCATCCCCGCACTGACATATTAATTAACACAGTAACAATACTCAACGGGTATCATATTTAAGGATATGTTTTTAATTACCTAAGGACATGTTTCCATATGAAGATACTGTGCATAAGAACACAGTCGGACATTTGGCTGAAAATCCAAAGGCCTCCAGGACTTTTTCTTTTCGATTAACTTTCACCGCCCACAACTTTCGTCGCTGCATTTCTTGGAAAATGATTAACTTTACGTTAATTCTTACATTAATCACTGCACTTGTACCGAACAGTTCGATGTAATAAACTAAATAAGAACAATACATACACACAATCTCTCCCTGTTTCTTCTGTGTAGCACAATATGGCGTCCATAGGTCATCTGACCCACGTCACCAATCAGCGTTGAGGACAAGCTTGTGTAGTTCAGTACATGATCATAATACGCGTAGTAACCACCACTCCAGAAGTTGTAATATGTCAGGTTATATTTTGTTTTCATTTTTTCTGTTAAAAACATTTTTACATTCTCATTGTTATTAATAAGTTAGTTAGGAAGGATTAGATTAGGTTGGAAAAGTCAGGTTCGGTTTCTTTTCTTTTCATTATACGCGATAGGAGGCCGCCATTATAAACATTGTATTACGATAGTGTCAGGACACTATGCAGGCAAGTATTCTTAGAGTAACCTTAGCGGTGAAAATGTTAATTCGTCTACTCTTCACAAAATTACCAAATGCCACGAAATCAGACTACACTTTATTTTTTACGGCGCAGACACTTTTGTTTCTATTGTTTCTTTTTAGCCTTCCCTATTTTTATTTCTATTTTTCTATTCTTTTATTTGACTATTTTTTAAATCTATATTTACCATATATTCCGGACAAGAATAAGCTTCTCTGCTCGCACATCAGGTTACACAGAATAACAGAGTATAAAACGACACCCCCAACACACACACACACACACAGAGAGAGAGAGAGAGAGAGAGAGAGAAGGGTGAAACACTGGTGCAAAAGAAAGGATGTGCAGATTGCGTTGACTATGGTAAGTTGTTACTTCATGTGTATGTGTGTGTGTGTGTGTCACTCTTTCTCTGAGTGTCTAAATCGAGAGAAAGGGCTATCTACATTTTGAATTATGCACCATTTTCTAAAGTAGGCCGGTCACATACGAGGAAGGGGAGTATCAAAATACTGATACTCCGCGTCCCGTTCTTCTCAGATAAAAGTAAATTGTGATTCTATGTTCTCGGGGTTACTCGGAACTGATACAGTTCCGTCAAATTTGGAAAGCGCGGAACAGTTTATATCTTCTGAACTATATCTTTCTGGCAACACATAAACAAAAGCAAAAGTAATAAAAAATCAGGCAATGTCTCGGAGTCCACTCTCACAAAACAATAGCGAACAATTCAGGAACGACGAAACTGCCGATTAAGAAATCGGTGGCGCACAAAATATCTTTTTTTGGGGGGAGGGGGGACGCCAGCTTGATTATTATTATTATTATGGACAGTTAATGTTAACTACTGAAACAAACAAAAACACACAGAGCGTACCGGTTTTCAGTCTGCCATACGACGTATTGTAACTGGCAACTGTGTAAACGTAGCTAGTGATCACGAAAGGAATAGTCAATATGGATTGACTGGGTGCCCGATTATGTCCAGGATTCCAACTGATTATTCCAGATGGGTTCAGCTGTGACTCACATTCCATGAAGTTATTGAACTCAACATGTCAAGAAGAATTCTTTCAGACTGTTCCACCCTCGTGTGGCGCGTGTTCACCTGCCATGATGTTTGGCATGTCTTGAAATGTCTTTGAAAGACCCTCGCTACGCGTTCCCTTCTTCGAGATGACGGTCTACGGATTCCATACACCAGTAAGAAGATAATGGTGTTCCAACAAGATAATGCGTCACCTCAATCGTACATGGTTGTCCGGACATGGTCGGAAAAGCATTATAGACTGCAGAATCACGGAATGGCCACTCCGGTCTCTGGATATGAACCAGGTGCAGAACCTCCGCCATTTATGAATGCGATGGATATTATGGGATCCTGTACAGAATGCATGATTGCAGAACTCCATGCTTAATCGAGTAGGTGCCCTTGAGCGGGCTCGAAGAAGTGCGCCAACCAACCCACCCATGTGGACATCGCAAGAAGCATGTCAGTAGTATGTACAGTTGATGGCGTTGAATCCTTTACGAAATTGACAGTGATTTCTGCTCCGGAACAGTTCTTGATGATCTTTCGTTATAGTCGGAATCAGTTCCTTTGTCCCCCTCTTCACCATAAAAAAGAAGAAGATAAAGAAAAGAAAGCCGTTCCAATGGTTTCGTTTTCGAGGCATTCACTAAAGAAGACATAGTGAATTATTCACTTTCTCACTCTTAGCAACAAGGGAACCACAGGCTGAGGCTGAGTGTGAGGAGTGGATGGACTCCACACACCCGGTTCTGCTTTCTCCTCTTTCCTCGGTCACATACGAGGGGATTCCTTTTGCATAGTGCATGTTCTTCACAGAACGTGACTACAGCTACCTCGGCTACTGTATATTTTGTTTCTAGGGAAGAGTTTCTTAAAAACCTTAGAAAAAAAATATTAGAAGAAAAGAACATCGATTTCTGCTCATCTGTGTGCGTCTGTGTCAGTATTATGTCATGAATCTCCATCATGCAATTTCCAAAACATTTTTTTTTTTAAAACGACGAATAAAATTTATATTAAATTCACTGTAAAACTAAATGTTAGCGATATATTGACTATATTGAACTAGGAGTGTTAGTTTGATATTTGAAATCAAATATCAAAGTTCGAAAGCTTTTGAATATCGATATTTTACGATGTATCGAACCTAAATATCGCATTACAATATCGTATCAAAATTATCATATCGAACTAAATATCTCATCGAAATATTAAAGTAAAATACCGAACGGAAATTTTGCACTAATATAATAAACCGAAATATCGTATCGATGAAATCGATATATCGAACCGAAACATCAAAGTAAATATATCGAATTTTCGAACTAAAATATCAAATCGAAATGTCGATATATAATAAATCAGCGTATTTTAAATATCGAACTTTCTATACTTTTTAAATATCGATATATCGAAAATAGGAGCACCCTACGTTGAGTGTTTCGCTGTGGATGTAATCCAAGTATGTAATCAGCAATAATGATTTCTAGTTCTATGCAAATGTACACGTAAAATTACACCTAGAAAACATGTCTGAGATTACCATTAAAGATTTTATAGAAAATAATTTTTGGTTACTAAATTGCGCTGAGAACAGAGGATCTGAAATTTTTGAATGGAAATAATGAAAGGAAACATTCGAGACAGAGTCAACATTTTGAGAGATCTCACACTTTAACCTCGTCATATATTTTAAATTAGTAAATAAAAGTTCAAAAAAGTAACTTGTTAGAGCAGAAATATGATCAGCATATCAGAGTAGACCTATCATAAATTTTAACTTCAAATTCCTGCCCAGATGAAAATATAAATACGGTTTCAATGAATACATTGCGTGGGAAATAAATTAAAGGTTTCTTTTAATCTTATATTGAAGACGGGATTTCTTTAAAAAAATAACTCATTTTCGTAAGTTTAACACACTATATTGATGAAAGAGATCTAAGATAGATCTGCTACATCTGCAAAACACTCTGAGTTCTGAAAATCTCGTCCAATCGCAAGCAACAAACTAAAATTCGTATTATTTTGCAGTTATTTCTACAGAGAAAAAAAACAGAAAAGGATCGAATATGTCACCTTGAGGTACACCAGAAGAATCAATACACAAAAAATCGAACAGGATTCAGAAGAAAATGTTCGTTATTTCATGATCAATACTTAACTTGAATTGAACTTTATTTATAGACTTAAGGCAACATTGACTCAACCCGGGGTAGGGATGAGATGAAGAAGTGGGAAGGAAGTCGGCCATGGCCTAACTTTAATATACCATCCCTGCATTGGCCTGGTGTGACTAACGAAAAACCTCAGTCATGATGGCCGACCGACGAGATCGATCCCAGAACCTTCCAAATGCAAAGTCAATTCTCTAGCTACTGAGTCACTACCGCTCGGTGTATCAAAGTTGAAGTGTTGTGTAGTAATAAATAAATAAATAGTCTGTGTACTACTGACAAAGTACATGTGAAAAATATGAAGATGAGCTTGTTAATGTAAGTTCAGTTGTATTTGATAAAAAAAGGACAGTATCGGCTTTATGGTCAACATTAAAACAGTGATGTAAGCAATTAAGTTACTCGAATTCCGCGAAAGTCTGAAGAAAGTTCCAAAACTCGCCTGTAAAACACATTTATTTAAGCCCCTTACTGAGGTAATCATCTGGAATTTAGGCTACATCACATGTGACAGCACACACATACTTCTACTATTCAAAAATCAGAAAATCAAAACCATAGAGTAAATAATTATTTAGTGTGTAATATGATTAAACTGTTGATCATTTTATCTGAAAGATCTCTCGCCACATCGTAACATAGTAAATATTGATTAGATTATGTTAAAGAGTTCTCCAAAATTGCAAGATATCCTGGTAATAAAATTAACTTAGTAGTGTGACCCATCCCATTGAGGATCTAGAACGAAGCTGGACGACTTCTTTTCTTTGGTGTTATTTGCACTGATAAGTCCATTGTGGGAACCCGATGCTCGGAATATCCTGCCTTTTCAAATCCTCTTATTGACATCCTCATGATACACTATCAACACTAAATATTAAATCGACACTAAGAATCGAATCCAGAACAAATCACATCATAAGCGAAGGTGTCAGTCGTTACGCTACGCGGGAGTTTCACAACACAAAAACCCCTGTGCTAATTTAATTACTTGTTCTAAAGTGTTACATTTTAACACAACACGGGTGTTATCTTATACAGTATTGTTTTCAAATGAATCAAAATGATTTAACAATGTGTAAACCAGTGATTCCGCCAGACCCCCTGTGGGGGGTTCAACCACAAATCTTTGCGAGAACATCCCCTACTTAAATATAAGGTAAAAAATCGATAGAAACCATGTAAAATTCCGCTTACACCTTCCCAATTTTGACTTTACCTCCCCCAACTGAAAATCCAGGCGGAATCCCTGCTCTAAACCAAAGAAGCAGAAGGAAGTCGGAGAGAGGAAAGAATTGCCTGAAAGGGATGCTGTAGACAGAAATCTTGTTGACAACTCAGAAAAATCTTTTATTTGCGATGCCCTTCAGGGTCATGGAAAATAGAACAAAGTCTGAGGCCAAAATGAAAGAAGAAAAAAATAAGCAAATAAAATTCTGCTGTTTCCTTGCATTGTGTGATATTTCAACTTGATAATTGTATGAAACAGGTTATGACCTCCCATTTTAGCCTCTATACACTGTGACAAAACCTGATAACATTTTGCTTTTTAGTATATTTCTTCTTTTTCTTTTATTTTTTTTAATTTATTGATCTGGCCTAAGAACAAAGTACTAATTCCGTATGTAAATATGCGTATAGCATTTATTAATATGATGCGTACGCGAGAATCGAAGTTTAATCATACCTTTAATGCATTCACTAAAGAGTGTGTAACAAGCGCCATCTGGAATTTATGAATAACTGACAAGATTCATTAAATGTTCTTTGAGTTTCGATATTTCGGCATCCAAGAACGATCTCGTTGTATTGGACACGCAATATTGCAAAGGGATATTGCCGCTTTCCTTGTAGTACCTTTATAAAAATTCAATGCTTAATGTTTATTTTTGGTGCCAACTGTTCATTAAAAGGCCGCGTGGGTTCAGTGGTAGAGTACTCACCTCTGGTGCTTGAGATCGTCGGTTTGATCCCAGCTCACGTCATATGGGCTTTGTGGTGGAGAAAAACCGTGGTGGTGGAGGTGGGGCCTCGGGGTTCTACCGTTTCCTCCCATTTTCTTAATTATTCATCCATCAGCATCCATACGCTCTGAGCCAAAGTTGTCTAAAGGCTTCAAATAATTTCAATTCGAAATTCAATTGACAGACAGCGGTACTTGGCTACGTAGCCTGGAAAATAAGGGTCCAATTGAAGATTGATTTTCACAAATTTCTAGGAATATCATATTTTATCCAATTCTTTCGAGGAAATGAGTCAACATATTGCATGAAATTCTGAAGGTACTCAAGTGAAGACCTGGTGAGCTATTTTCTCTTTAGAAATAACGATTATTAGAATCGAAATTTCCATAAGAGACTTGTTGTGTAAGTTATTAAAATATCCTTTATTTCTAAGGCAAAAAATACTACACTTTTACAATCCTACGTTATTATGTTTGAGGAGCTATTGAGTACTATTTTTCGAAACAGCGTGAAGATCCTAGAAATTTGTGTTAAATTGAAAGCTTATTTTGCAGGCGGCCTCAACCAAGTACCGTTGCCTCTTAATATTAATGAAGAGTTTGTTATACAAAAGGAAAAAATATTCTGGTAACATTTATTATGAAAGTTTTCAGAACGTAAACACAACAGTGTCTTTTAGAATGAAACAAAGAAGGTCACTATTCGTCCCGTGAAAATCCGGAACCGTACCGGAATCAAGACCTGCATGCCGAAAATATTTTTGGGACACATAAATGTCCCGGTTTTCAGCGAAGAAGGAAAAAATATAGTTTCCTTTTTAATGTGAAATGTGAACGTGAAAAGAAGCAAAAGAGAACATTTATTCATAAGTAGTATGAAACAGAAGGGGGGCTGCAAAGTTTGGCACTGAACGTCAAGGGTGACTCAGATGTCTACTATTCGGCACTACAAATCTTGACAAGTTCACTGCAACAAGATCAGCTCTGCAAAACAAATCCTACTCTCACGTCCACAAAGGCTGGAAAGCCGCGTGCCTCCTGGTTTCACGAACGAGAGAGGATGAAGGCAGAAGGCGAGCTTCTGGCACCAGAAACGGTAGGCTAAGGGAGTAAATTCCGACAGAAAATATGAGGTCGGACAGCAGGCAAACAACCTACTTCTGTACAGCAACCATTGTTACGAAATCCCAAGAAGAGTCTCGGATTGGTCGGACTGATGGTGATCGGACACGGCAGCGACTTAAGGACATAGCGATAGGAATATGGAATGTAAGAACGCTAAACAAAACGAGCGCACTTCAAAACTTACAGTAAGAGATATCAAAATATCAAATAGAAGTAGCAGCAATACAGGAAACAAAATGGCATGGGAAAGGTATTATGGACACACAGATACACATCATATTATACAGTGAAAACGATGCAGGAATACATGAAGAAGGAGTAGCCTTTATAATAGACAAGGAACTTAAGGGTTCAATTCTGGGATTTACAGCACACAACGAACGAACAGCAGTACTAAGAATAAAAACAAAAATTCTTCAACCTCTCAATTATAAATATCCATGCACCCACCACCCCATGAAAGATGAAACAATCAAGGATGTGTTTTACACAGAACTAGAAGAGATATACGATTCACTGCCCGCAAATGACATAAAGATGGTAATAGGAGATGCAAATGCGAAAATAGGAAAGGAAGAACGGTTCTCAGACGTAATAGGAAAACATAGTCTGCACAACGTTAGCAATAATAACTGACTAAGGGTAATAGAGTTTGCACTGAGTAAAACATGAGGATTAAGCTCCACAAGTTTCCCACATCTAGACATCCACAAACAAACTTGGAAATCACCAGACGGGAGCACGAACAACCAAATAGATCATGTAATGATTAACAAGAGGGGAGCCTCAAATATAATGGACGTTAGAACCTATAGAGGAGCTAACAGTGATTCAGATCACTACTTGGTTAAAGTCACTTATAAATGCAGATTGGCAGATCGTAAAGAAGAGGCAAAAGAATATCAAAACGAAATAACGAAGAAACTCCAGGAGAAGGAAAAGGAAATAGAAGAAGGGAATGTAGAGGGTAAATGGGACTTGATCAAAAACATCATGCTATAAACATCTATAAGCAAGCTAGGATATGCACCTAAAACAGACAAGATAGAATGTTTTGATGCTGAATGTAGAGAACTACTGCAAAAGAAAAACGACCGAGAATACATTAATAGAAGCACAAGACAGAAATGAGCAAAATACGAGGAACTGCGAAGAATAGCAGACAAAACATGTAGCAGGAAGAAACGGGAGACGTTAAACGATAAATATAAAACAATGGAAGAAGAAATCAATGAGGGCAATGTGCACAAAGCATGCCAAAAAGTTAAAGAAATAAGGCAGGGATTTAAACCGAGAACTGACATGCAAGGATAAAGATTTCAATTTACTAGGAAGCAAGACAGACATAAAGAACAGATGGCAGGAATACTTTAGGGAACTACTTAACTCAGAACCAGAATCAAATGAAGATGAAAATCGAGAAGATAATATTGAAAGAGGAAGAACAGCAGATGATGATGTGCCAACACAAGAGGAGGTAAAAGAGGTCATAAAGAAACTGAGAGCGCGCAAAACGCCAGGCATTGATGGAGTCACATCAGAAATGATCAAAAGTGGAGGCAGTGAACTGATCAAGAGCCTACACAAACTAATTACAGAAATATGGAAGAAAAAAGAGATGCCGAAAGATTAGAGAGTCAGCCTAATCTTTCCTATATACAAGAAAGGCTACAAGCAGAACTGCAATATTTACAGAGGAATCTCCCTATTAACCACATCATACAAAGTATTTACAAACGTATTAAGTAAAGACTTAAGGAATAGACCGAAAGAATACTAGGAGAATATCAAGCAGGATTAAGAAAGAACAGATCAACAACAAACCAAATCTATACCCTCAAAGCCATTCTGGAAAAATGTTGGGAATATAACATAGATGTATATCAGATATTTGTCGACTTCAGATAAGCTTATGATAGTATAAACACACCATCTCTGCTGAGGGCTATGCAGGAACAAGGAATACCAAGGAAAATGATCAAACTTGTAAGAATGACACTACTGGAAACAACAACACAGGTCAAGATACAGAATGAACTTACAGACCCATTCCAGGGTCTAAAACAGGGCGATGGACTAGCACCTATTCTTTTTAACGTAGCGCTAGAGTATAAGAAAAATATCTGTAGATACAAGATCAACTATCATGTACAAATCCACACAAATACTAGGCTATGAAGATGATCTAAATATTCTAGGACGAACGATCAACTCGGTAACGGAACTGTACAAAGAATTAGACAGAGCAGCGAGCACGGAAGGGTTAAAGATAAATAGAGATAAAACCAAGACAATGGTCCAGATGCGTCAAGGAAATAAACACGGAAGCCACAAGTTAAAGGAAAGTCTGAAAATAGAAAATTATAAGCTGGAAAACGTGGAGGAATTCACATATTTAGGTACGTTAATAACAGACACGAACGACGAATCCAAGGAAATTCAAAGAAGAATAAATCAGGCTAACAAAGAATATTATAGTCTGCTCCCAGTTATGAAGAATAAGGATGTACACAGGAACACTAACATAAAATTATACCAATCAATGATAAAACCAGTACTAATGTATGGGTGCGAAGTATGGTCTCAAACCCAGAAAGATGAAGAGAGACTTTTGAAAGAAAGATTCTAAGAAAAATATACGGACCAGTTATGGACAACGGACAGTGGAGAATTAGACACAACGCAGAGCTTATACCAGAAACCAAACGTCATAACAGATATAAAACTAAGGAGGCTGCAGTGGGATGGACACGTAAGCAGGATGAGCGAGGAGGGAATACCAAAGAAGTTATTAACAGGTCGATTATACAAAGATAGACCAAAAGGAAGACCGAAGAAAAGATGGGAAGACGGAGTGAAGTAAATATAAATATAAGTTCTTCGCCCCTTCTCTCCAGTTACGCACTCAGTAAATATAATAGGAGTGCGTAACTGGAGAGAAGGGGCGAAGAACAGGGAAAATTGGAGGCATCTACTTGGGAAGGTCAAGGTCCGATTTGGGCTGTAGCGCCATGGAAGAAGAAGTATGAAGCAGAAAGTAATGTTCTTCAGAATTAAAAAGGTAAAAAGAAATGTGACATCGGCGGGAATTCAACCTGCTACCTCCCGGCCAGTGAGCCAATGCTCTATCGCCTATTGTAGAAGGACAACTGCTAGAAAATGCATTGGAAAAGGGTTTTGAGAACAACGTTCAAAGATTTCTTGTATAGCCTATATCTTACTCCTGACATCTTCTGGTATTATTGAAAAAAGTTATCCGGTTTTCTGTTGCCATTTTTAACAAAAGCGCGATTAACTTCACAGTAGAGTTTCGTCTTCCGATAACTTTTCGCGGTAACAAATGGCGCATAACAAACTTGAATAATACCCATGATGCATTGTGAACCACATGAGAAGTCTCCTTTTCAAGTTTGAATCATAAATGACATCCGTAAAGCATAGGAACTCCATCTTAAAAGATCACATTTTCTATCCAAAGGGAGAGTGATTTTTTTTTAAAAAAAAAAAAAAAAAACACTTCTCGATTGGAATTCAATAATTTTTGATGAAAACGTTTTCTCGTCGCAAAAAAAGCGCTCTTCTGATTTCAGTGTTTCTGTATAACCCATGAGAACACACACACACAGAGAGAAGGAAATATATAGCTATATCATGAACTTATGCATATAACTAAGATGGCTACTCTGAAAGTTGATAGTAAAGCTGGAAGAATAGTACTGCTATCTTTTGTACTAACCATTAATTACTTTAAATTGAAGACCAGGTGGAAAACGTGAACAGGCCTATACGAATTTCACCTTTGTGGCGACAAAACTAAACTGTATCGATTGTTGAAAGAACGTGGCAATTCCGCTAATTTAGTAGGAAGTTATACGAGATACATTCATGTACGTTCATCAATTCGGTGCAAAAGAGGCAGCTCCGGAATTATCCCGAACAATTTATAGACATGAAGCCCGGGTCTTCAATTTCCATTGCTGTCGTGTCCTCTATGTCAAGGTCAAGTTAAGAGGTCAAATAATGCAAGAAAATGTGCTTATTAAAAAACAAACAAAAATTGATAACAAAAAAATCCACTAACGTACCTGTTGGGCTTGCTGGTAGGCGTCGAACACGGTGTCGGCCTCTTCTCTTCTCGAATTGTACTATTATTCATTTTCGACGTTAACCTCTTCAGCACATCGTCCATCGTTCTCTTCGGATGAGACATTATACCGCTATTATTATTATTACCACTACTGTTATTACTAGCACTGATATTATTATTGTTGTTGTTATTGTTGGCCGATTTCGCCGCGAGAATATCGGAAGACGGTGACCCCGAACCAGATTCATGCTCTTGAGGAGACCTAGAACCAGCATGAAACAATCGATGGTTTTCTTGAGGCTGAAAGTGTTGATGATGCGGTTGTTGTTGCATCTGTTGTTGTTGATGAAGATGTTGCGTCGTTACGTGGGCACTATTGGGAGATACTAGTGACGATGGCATCGCAGCGTCTTGATCTGTCCCGTCAGAGTCCGTATCTGAACGCAACGAAAGTAAAAGTCTTTGTTTTTTACTGGGTAACGACGATAAACTATCGTCAGCCTCATTGTCATCCGAAAAATCGGAAAGTTTGTACATAGCACCACCCCCACCCCCAGAACTTTGTTCATCGTATGTTTCTAATTCACTCATATTACTGCTTTCGTCAAAATCAGGGATGACATCATCACCACCACTATTAGCACCACCGCCGCCATTTCGAGAAACGTTCACAGCGGCAGCGTCACCACCACAAGCGTCCTCTGGTGTCGCCGTTCCTGCGCTAGAACCACCACCATAGTCTCCTCCTTCGTGAAGTTTTGTTGGCGGAGATTTCCGCTTCGAAGACATGTTGCTGCAAAAAGAAAAGAGAAAAACACAGGTAAGAAAGGCGCATTTACTACACAGAAATGATAATTCAACAGTTAACAACATGGTCGGTAGGTGGAAAGAGTATTTTCATAAAAGGGAATCTAATATACTCTATTTCCTCGGGTTGGGAGTGGGTACTTGCATTCCAGTAAGGGACATGGTCACGGGCAAGCATTTCAGCCAGTAAATCCATAATCATGACTACACAGGGATTTTTTTTTTAACGTAATGTCATACGGGGTGAATTCCTATATAGCATGGTTTGGTTGACTATGGTATTTCAAAAGTGGTTATTTAAAAATAATTGTTGTTATAGACAGTGACTTATTTTAGAATCATATTAACTATTGTAATTTAAAAGAAAGACACATTTCTGATACAATGGGACTATAGGTGACAGTGTTGCAAGTGGGAGGGATTTTAAAGGAAATATAGTGACAGAAATTCCGTCTATGGCAAGTCTATGTTATAGTTCAAATAAATATTTTATTTTCCCTTTGAAAGTTTTGATCATTTTAAACAACTGACAAGTGAATAACGGATTAGGATAAATAATATATATCATAATACAGAACACACACTTGTTTTTATTCTGAGTTGGTAACACAAACTTTTATTCGCTCTGCACGCACGACTTATTTTAAAATCAACAACATTGCAATGGCATGTGGAAAGAACAAAACGCGGTAACGAGATTATCTTCCGCCGACATCAATAAAGAAATCTCCACTTGTTGCGTCGAATATAACACATAACGTAAACTACTGTATATTGAAAAACACACACATAGAATTAGTAGTGACATTTTGTGAAAAATATAGCTCAAGGTGGAACATGAAAAATATACTTTTCTCCTCCGGATTGCAATTAGATTTATGTCCTTTAAGCATTTTTTACCCAAGGCAGGAACGGAATAAAGAACTGAGTTATACGGAACAGAAGTTGGCTTTAGCCTGATGCGACTGAGGAGGACAAGTCCTGGGAAAATTTCACGGTGTGACCTGCAATTTCAGGGTTTGAAACTAGGACAGACCAAATCCAAAAAAGCCAAGACTCTACCAAGAACCACCACAGATCATGCTATTTTTGTAGATTAGTTTAATGATAATTTTTATTTGTTATGGATTCTCGTTCTTTTCTTTTTATTAATATTAAAACTTATAATGAACGTCTTTCTGAATTTAATTCTTGTTAAATCTCCAAAAGTGAAGTATTATTTAGGTTAACGCCAAGACTACAGAGTTGTGATTTTCTCGCTTTTTTTTCTCTTTAACGATATCATCTTTTATTAATCTTTTCTGTTTCAAGTTTTATCAAGAATTCAGAGCAAATTAATCTTAGTTTCTCCCTCTTCTCTCATGCATTTAAAACGTAATAACTTTTTGATTCTTGCTACTCCTGGAAATCTTTTGAATCGACAGAATGAAACTGATTAAAAAGAAAACTCCTCTCTTCTATATTACGGGTCGAGACATTGGATTGTTATTTTCTAATTCGTTTTTGTTTTGTATGGCTATTACTACACTTAAGGATTATCTTTCTTGATTTATGTACTTACACTTTCTGAGCATCCTGTATAATTGGGGAGCCAAGGATACTTGCCCAGGTTCTTCTGACCCTAAGGGCTATCGATGGAAATCATCAGTTCCCGGATCTAGAGGGGTCAGCCAGGACGGTTTCCTTGTTAGTTTTAAATTAAACCCATCAGATCAACGAATAAAAGCAAACTTGTAAGCATAAAGTTTTTGTTTTGTTTAAAAAAAAAAATGGTATGCCATAAATTCCGTATTTATATTAAAGGACTATTCTCTTTTTAATGTCACTTTAAAATAGCTAGTTGAGTGTAGACAACCCCATAAGTAAAATAATGATTTGTGCTTTGTTTTCGATAACTTGTTGCTTTACTTTTTTAAAAAAAATGAAGAGGCACGTAAATAAATGTTCAGTGGGTCTTTTTTTTTAATATATATATATATATATATATAAGAGCACACGAAATGACACTTCAGTTTCAATATCGGAAACACAAACAGATGTAAATTATATGAACATGTATGACACACATACACACACACACACACTTGTTTACTCAGATGTGTGTCTCGATCTGATCAGCACTTTTCTTCCGACAGTAATCTTCTAAATAGCATCGTTAACAAAATGTCAGTCACCCACACGTGCCCCCCTTTGAAGAAAAAAAAAAGAATCAGGAGAGACTAAACTAAACTAAATACTGGTATGTCTTATGAATGAAAGATTTAAACAGTTTTTATTGGCAAAATTCAAATTTTCATAAACCAACACTTTCACTATCTTCATTTCAGGTAATTATTTTTCTTTACTAATAGTTTATCTAAACAAACCTATCCAACAAAAACAACCGTAACAGATGCTTTAAAAAAAACACGCTGTGGTAGGTTGTTTTTAGATTAAATAAAAATTAAGAGAAAAATTATTATCCGAAATGAAGATAGTGAGAGTGATAGTTTATCAAAATTTTGGATTTGCCAATAATAATAATAAAAAAAAATCTTAATTTTTTATTCTAGATAAATACAGTTTCCTCTTTTTCTAAAAAAAAAAAAAACAAGGGAAGGAGACAAGATTGGTTTGTTTTCATGATGATATATATCATCACAAAGCACAATAATTTGCAGAACAATTGAAGTTTACAAGATAGCAAATAATTAAGGGAACTTCATACCAGTACGGGGAATATAAATAACATGTTAATATTTCTTTTATATAAGCTTGATACGCTACATACGAGTATATTGGACGATTAACGAGATCAAAGCTTTAACAAAAGAAGACCACCAGTCTCGTTACCGCCCAGCAACAATGGAACGTCAGACAGGTTCTTTCAAGACCCCCCACTAACCTTTGTCTTCTTGTCCCCCAGTAGGGGGTTAATGGAGCGTAAAAAGCAGACACCGTTGTACCTCTTTCCTTGTATCAATCACTTTGTAATAAATTTTTAGAACGTGTTTTTTGCCAGCTACTGTTTTCAATGTGTATGTGAATGAGTATGTGTGTGTGCGTGTGTGTAATGTTCTTTTGCTAACACCTGCTTCCAGTTTGTATTCTTTTTCTGTTCCGTAATAATGATACAATGGAAGTTTGGCAGAGATATATACTGCGTTTTCTGATCTCAGGAGAACAAAATAATATAGTAAAGAATAAATACCTGCAACATATTTTCATTGCATCGTCAGGACATCTTTACGAAGTCAGCATCTCTATTAATTTAATTTCATATTCTGAACGCGTTTTTTTTTTTTTTTTTTTTTTTTAGGGGATGCGGTGCCTCAATGGTATAGCTTTTAGCTTTGGTGTTAGAGGTCCTCGGTTCGATCCTGGCTCGTGCCATGTGGGCTTTTTGATGGACAAACACCGTGTACTTTCCCGTTTCCTCCGACGTTCTTCATTCCACCAATTTTCTCATCATCATTATCCATTCGACCCGAACCAAAATAGCCTAAAGGCCTCAAATTCAAATTCTGATTGTGTTTAGATTTACAGAGGGATGGCTCACAGACTTGAACGGCTCTGATGTAAAGATATTCGTGGTACATTTCATAACGCACTGGGAAGACTTTGGATTGGTACTGACTGGGACGGTAATCATGTTCGAGTTCTTCTGCCGGCCATCCTGACTGAGGTTATCCAGGGTTTTGACTCGATTTAACAAGATGAACGGAAAGATGGAACTTACACGTGGCTACAATCACTGGGAGATTGTGGCATGGGTTCGAATTCAGCTCACGCTGGCCTATCTTAATGAAAATTTCCAGAATTTTCATGTCCCACAAGGCGCATGCTGGGGAGTTAACTTAAATAAGTACTTTGGTTCTACCATTTCTTTCCATAAGAAAAGTGCTCGACAAGGAACGTCATCTCTCAGATGTGACTGCTATAAGCTTTAAGACGCAAACAGAAATGCAGTTTTCAGATTTGTGGCTCTCAACCTTTTTTGGTTCTGTGGCGCACGTAAGGCCCTGATCAATTACCACAGTCCACGAGACAGTAATAGCCTCCAAAGGGTGGAATAAATACAGCTTTCTCTTCTAGGTGGCGCCACTGCAAACCCTCTGTTACTAACGGCCTGAGCGTACCTTCCGCATCTCTTAACCCGATAGACAGCTTGCCGGGAGACGTCATCAGTAGAACTTGTGATGCGCTTAATCTTTAGCTGTTGCTTCAACCCAGAACTGTTATTTTTTTAAAACAAAAGTATTAATAAGCATAAATATGTCAATTTGCAGATAGTGTCGAACGTCAACAAGATTTTTGTGTCATATCACGTCTTGATATTGCATGTTAAAGAAGACACTTCCCACCACAATACTTTTATAACACATAAACTCGAGTAACAAATAAAGAGTTTCATGACTCATTTCCTTGAAGCATGTAACACAGCAACAGCAAGGAGATGAGGTCGATTTCCTTCCCATTGAAGGAGCAACAAAATAAAAACAAATCTTCCTCTGTTCAAGGAGACGCAAAACAGTGAAGCTGCTGTGTTCATGTCTGTCTCCTGACGTTTTCTTACGGAAGCGGAGAGACTTGACTCAGGCGTATACACTAAACCCGAAGACTAGAGAGGAAATACAGCGCGGTAGGCTAATTTCTCTCCTCTAATTCGCTTCTCACTAATTGGCTCCCAAATGAAGGAGAAAATGAGACGTAGAAACGCTATAAATGTATTTTTCTAAACAATATATATTTGGAATTAAGTACAGCTGTAGAAGCAATGAAAAGAAACTAGGAAGACACCTATTGTTTTACTAAGAAAAAGGACTCTCTATTGTGAATGTAACAGTGCGTAATTGTTTACTAGAAAACACTTCTCTCGATCATCATCAAGGTCTTATTCTGTTGCAACATGTATTTTCTTACTTGTAGTTGTCGTGCCGCCAGCAATGATTAAAAGAATACACATTCCTGGCGTTTACTGAGCCTTAATGGGGATGACATCCCGAGACGAGCACCCTTTAAAGAAAATGACCGTGGAACGTAACACCAGGATCTCTATCGGAGGTATCAATTTTCTAACCTAACTGGCTAGAAGTATATATGCTACTATAGGCATTAGATTTAAGAACGAATTTACACTATCGAGTAGGTCACTGTTACCGAAGCTGATAATTAAACTAAACGAAACTGTATGACGCAAATAATGAGCGCCCGTAGCTCAGTTGGTAGAGCATTCGGAAGGTCCTGGGAACGATCATAGAGGTCGCCCATAGTGACTGAGGTTTTTCCACGTCTTTCCTCAGTCACACCAGGCAAATGACGTGATGGTATATACTAACTAGGCCCTGGACGACTACCTTCAAAAATCCTCTCTCTCACTCTATCCTGACCGGAGCCTGAGATGCCTAAAGGCCATAAATAAATTGAAATTGCTTTATTATGATTTTTCTAGGTTCAAGTGTTTGAACTCCAAAGTCTTCGTGTACTTCATTTCTTTTAAAAATCACTGCACTACTACTGTACAAAACCATTTCACTTATTCTTTTTATGTCGTATTTGGAGGAGGGAAACTGCAGTTCACAGAAAGGTTGGGGGTTACCGGAACACATCTTTCTTTTCCCTGAAATTGCTGCTACTTTCGGATACCGTGAAACATACATGGATACTGAAATTAAATTATCGTGTACACATACTGAGGGTGAGTGGCACCGGATCCTGAAGGAACCGAGGACCGGATTATAAAGACATCAGTTCTGAAGGAACCGGGTGCCCGGTTCCAGGATCCGTTTCCTTGGCTTGAAGATTCGGATCCTGGTGGAACCAGGATCCGCATCCGGGTACCCGATTCCAAACATCTGAATCCGGATACTCAGGTCCAGGATCCAGATACGGGTACCCGTTTACAAGATTCATATTTTTTCGGCTCTAGAATCCGGATCTTCGATTCCAAGATCAGGATCAGGATACGTTCAGTTTAATCACTATGATCTCCTTAGATCCAACAATTAAGCGAATATTGTTTGAGATAATTTAGGTAGTAAACAATAACACTATCAGGAATTGATTTCTCAACTTCAGAGAGTAATGAACATGCATAATATAGACGCACAAAGAAAAAGCAAAATCGAAAGAAAAAAAAAAATAAAGGAGTGGTGTTATCTTCTTTGGAAGCAAGGAGAGAAAAATCACATCCTCTTTGGTGAAACATAAACGGTGTTCTATCTGAAAACAAACCATCTGACACACAAATCCAAAGTTAATAGACGCCTTTTGGACCATTCTTAAACAAGCCCAAGTCGATGGACTGGACCCATCCATCCCAGTCTCTATTCCGTCCTTGTAACAACATTGTTACCTAGAAATAAACATTATAGAGGGCGGGCGTTCTGTTTCGCCTGATGCCTTGTCTGTTTCTACGATCGTCATATTTTTTTTTTTTTATTTTCTGTTAATTTACGTTCTTTTTTTTTTCTCTCTTTCTTTTCGTGTAAAAGAAAAGAATAGATTGCCAACTCCTTCCCAAACGTTTGTTTTTCAGTTGCCATGGACGTAATAAAAATTCCCGAGCAAAAGAAGAAAATGACTGCCACCAGACGTGTTACATACACAGCATTTGTCCCTAAATATACAATGCAACACTCTTTTTACCCAGCCTTTTTCTATACACACACACACACACACACACACGCACAGGAACACACTGCACATACAGAGCAACGTATGTGCATATGCTTCCATCCATACATCCCAAGCAAGCAACTATACACGGTGCTGCATCGATAAAACCACTTCACGAGATGTGTGACATGATAATAATAATAATAATAATAATA
>JAGDQP010008044.1:0-64648 GCA_022664845.1 Lepisma saccharinum | reverse complement strand
TACGTGGTATGAAAAATTCAGAGATACGGGCTGCATCTGTAAGCGAAAATCGACTGGCCGTCCTTCAGCTGAGGAAGAGACAGTGGAACGTGTTCGCGCCAGTTTTGTGCGGAGTCCACAGAAGTCTACCTACCGGGCAGCGAGGGAACGTGAAATGCCACAGAAAACTGTATGGCGAATTCTGCGGAAACGTTTACAAATGAAATCCTACCGCTTGCAACTGCTACAAGCCTTAAGAGACACTGATTATGCTGCTCGAGCGTCTTTCTGTGCTGATTTTCTCACGTTAATGGAAGAGGATGGGTTCGCCGAAAGGTTACGTTACAGTGATGAAGCGGTGTTTCACCTTTCTGGGAATGTGAATAGACACAACGTAAGGATCTGGGGAACTGATAATCCCCACGCAGTTGTGGAACACCAACGCGATTCACCCAAGGTGAATGTGTTTTGTGCCATTTCCCCTGAAAAGATTTATGTGCCCTTTTTCTTCCTTGAACCTACTGTGACAGGACATGTTTTTCTTGATATGCTGCAACAATGGCTCCTTCCACAGCTCGAAGAGGATAGTGCAGATTTCATTCTTGAATTGGATGGTGCCCCTCCGCATTACCATGGCAGCGTTCGGGATCATCTCAATGAGGCATTGCCACAGCGCTGGATAGGCCGTGCATCTCAGGAGGATCGAGTTCTCATTCGTTAGCCACCTCGTTCCCCCGATCTGACCCCGTGTGATTTCTTTTTGTGGGGTTTCATAAAGGATCGTGTTTACGTACCACCACTTCCAACAACATTGAGTGACCTTCGCGCCCGCATCACAGCAGCCATTGCAGAGATTGACCGTGACACACTACACAAGGTTTGGCAGGAGATAGACTATCGGCTTGATGTGTGTCGTGTTACGAGAGGTGCTCACATAGAGCACTTGTGATGTGACTGAAAAAAACTTTAAGAGTTACCCTTCTTACCACATGTATTACATTCAGATATGTTCATTATATTTCACAAAATAAATTTATGAAATTGGGTACATCATTTTGACTTACCCTGTATATAACTTAAATTTATGTTAGATTAAACGGCTAAAAACTACAGAATGTGAGCTAATAATTCTCTTATCACGGGTGTAGGTTCCTTCATCAGGAAAGAGGTATACATGGGACTAAATAGTATCTGGAAGATCTCATAAAAAAACTGAAGACATTATATTGTAAGTTCATATTTAATCAGACAATTATAGTCGTGTAATAAAACATTCAGTTGAGCAAAAAACCATTATGGTTTACGCTGATATGTTCACATATCCACACATTTTCATCACTACAATTCACATTTAGTTTGGCCTGACATCTATATTATTACTTAAGCTACTCACAAAATGTCTTTATGTGCTTTATCATTAGTTACTAAACAATATTTTGTCGAAGATACAATTTGTGTTAATTACTTAAATCAACAACTTTCTAGTTACTTATTACAAAACAAAACTGTAGGCTATAATCAAGACTATTGTACTAGCTTATTTGTTATGTCCTTTTTTCATCCCTGCATAGATATTTGTGTAATTAAAACTGCCTGAGACTTCTAGGCCAAGGGAAATATTGGCTGAAAGGTGGGGAAAACTTACTGAGGAAAACTTATTATAAGACGTTAGTTTGGTGAGATCTACGCTATAATTAAGGAGGTACTTTTACCCAGAGAAAAATGCAAACCAGAACACTAAGTATAACAAAGATGAGAACTGGATGAAGTGCTTAAAGAAAGTAAAAGCGTATAAAGTTTCTCTATTATAGTAATAAATATAACATTTAAAATTAACTTGAAATTCAAATATAATTTTGTCCGCTGTTTGTTGAGCACACTATTTCCCCCTATATACACTCAGATTCAGAAGTCCAAGAGCTGTTTAGGCACTCGATGGATGCACTAATTCTATCTACGGAGGAGTGTGATTCGCATTCTAACAATATGATATAAACTTTTCATATCATTATGAATTTCTCCCTACACAGTGACTTATTGACAACCTGTATTAGTTATAAGATAAGATCTTAAAAACATTACCCAAACAAAAGTAAGGTGGTTGTTCAAAAATAAAAAGACAATAAAAAATCTTAAGAATTGTGAAAAGTAAGCAATTAATATTAACTTTCTGAACTAAGGTAGTTTATGAACTGAATTTTATTTATGAAAGCTCAGGCTGGGATAGGGGAGAGGAAAGGATGTGAGAAGGTGTCAGCCACGACCTAATTTGAAGGTACCATTCAGGCATTTGTCTAGTATCACTGAGGGAAATCCAAGGAAAAAGTCTCAGTCAGGATGATCGCCATTGGGATTGAACCAACAACCTCCTAAATGTTAAGCCAATGCTCTACCACTGAGCCACGGCCACTCGATCGACAGGCAGTTTATACGGAGCCACCTTAGTTCAGTGGTAGAGCGTTGGCGTGGCATTCGGGAGGTCCTGGGTTCGATCCCAAAGGCAGACCATCCTGACTGCTGTTTTTCCAGGGGTTTCTTCAGTCACACCTGGCAAATGCCGGGATGGCACCTTCAATATAGGCCCTGGACAACACTTTCCAACATCCTTTCCCCTTCCCTATACCGGCCTGAGCCTTAGATGCCTAAAGGCCATAAATAAAAGTTCAAACTCAGATAAGAGAAAATGAATTTTATGGGCGGTAACAGCACTATGGCTTACGCCCGTCCCGATACGGGGAAGCCCCTTATCTTTGTCACGTCTAAAAATAGCTGTTAATTAAAATAATAAAAGAATATAAAAGATGAAGATGTAAAAGGTCTTCACAAGCAGAATAAAAACCAAGCCTGTAAACGGGGCTTTACAAATAAAACAAAACTACACTATAAAACTTAATGGAAGCCTGTAAATGGGACTTCACAAGATAAAACAAAACTACACTATAAAACGTAACAGCAATGGAGCATAATCATAAAAAATAAACGGTAATCATAAAAGTCTCTGCGAAAACAAGTAAAATATTACCGTTTAAGTTTAGGTTTATACCTAAGTTTCCCTTTCCTGCCCACGAGATTAAAATCAATATCCATTAAGTGGTCCTGAATCATGTCTGAAGCCAAAGATGAACTTGGTTCATCGACAGTATGTGCAAACTCGTCCTGAGCTAACTGAGCAGACAGAACGTTCGTCAGAGTCTTTATGCTTGTAGTGAGAGGCGAAGTTCGAACTAACTTCGAGACTTTATACGGACTATAAGTAGTCTTAGCCCGTGGAGTTCTAGAGCTCTGCACAGGTGTTTTTTGTCCCTGACTCTGCGTCGGCATATGGAGAGGAGCCTCCGATTCTTTGGGCGGCTTCGGAGGGTCGTCATGCACATCAGACACTGTTTGGGTTGATACATTAACTGTCTGCGTACCAACCGAGACAGTTTTAACTGCTAGTCTGGCTACAACATGTGAAAACGCACCAGAGGGAAGGGTGCGCTGAGAATCACGTAATCGACGTTTAGCATCACCAGCGGATATTTTCTCTAAGACCATCAGCTCTCGAATTCGTTTTTCCTCCTGAAATATAGGACAGTCCCGCGACCAGGCCGTGTGTTCACCCTTGCAATTGACACACTGAGGTTTCAGTGATGTGCAAGGATCCTCACCATGGCTACTGGTTCCGCAAATTGCACAAACAGCAGAGGTCGCCTTACACGACGTGCTGGTGTGTCCATAGTGCTGACATTTAAAACAGCGGAGCGGACTGGGTATATATGGACGGACAGGCAAGCAGTAGAAGGCTGCCTTCACGTCCTTAGGAAGCTGTGGCATGGCAAACGTCAAAATTAGCGAGCTCGTGGGTTGCAGCTCGCCACTCTTACGTGTTTTAATCCGCCTAACGTTGACTACACCTTGGCTGGCCAGTTCATTCTTAATCTCCTCTTCAGGGACATCCTGCAAGTCCCAACAAGTTATTACGCCCTGACAAAAGTTCAGTTGACGGTGTGGTTCAACTTGAACTTCGAATGGTCCTAGGGTTTTCAGCTTTAGGAGATTAGTAGACTGTTTATTATTGGAGGTCTCTACGAGCAAGGTGCCGTTGCGAAGCTTTTTAACATGCTTAAGTTCACCTGCAACGTGATTCAGTTGTTTTTGTATTACGAAAGGGGATAACCCCTTCAAACCACTTGGATTTTCTGTTTCACTCATTACTTTAATCACAAGATATCGTGTAATAGACGGTACGATACTTGTCTGTTCCTCTACTGCGTTTTTATCTTTTTTTGTCACTGCTTGATGCATTAGCTGTATGCGCCTTCTTACTAACATCAGTGACGTTCTCTTCGCTCTCTCTCTTCTGTCTCTTTCGTTCTTTCTGCGAAGGCGACTTATTAGGATGTGGTGGAGCCATGATGAATGAAAGCCGTGAATGCCCACACTTCTCCGTCTTCGTTCTGAGGAGCCAACGAGGCTGCCGGGTACTACCCTCATCACCCTTGTCAGCAAGCTGGAAATCGAGGCGAAGTCCAATGACTTGGCGTCGAAATCACTTGTACTCCCGACTGATGGATACTTGGGACACCCACTCCCCCGAGTGTTGGCGAGACCAAAGGTCCGAAGAGCTCCCCAATGGCGCACTTCCCAGTCTCAACGAGCTAGACCATCCAAGAATCTGCTGTTAAGAACTAGGCGCTATCCAATGGTTCCGCCCCCTTTCCCCTGGGTTCAAACTCAGGTAGCTTATGAAATGGGTAGTTAAAGTTATCTTAACTTCGAAACGTAACTCGTACTAACCTTCGCTAATTTAACCTAACCAAACCTAAACAATGAAAACGAAGAAAAAATATTTAAAACATTAATATCGTAGTAAGAATTGGCAATTAGAATTAACTTCTGTACCCGTAAATTGTAGGCTGTAACAATTGTGCTGGTTTGTTAAAACGAAATGAAACAGCGATAAACTTCCTCACATACGAGTAAATGTCTGCCACCTATTCTCTCTTGCTCAATTATGTACAAAGATCTAATCCCGCACCCCCGCATACCACCATGGCAACTGAGCGACAACGCGCCTGTTATAGTTCAACTTAAGTCGTAGATGCGTTGTGGATTACAGGAATGCTCTTCGTTTACACAAAGACAATTCTGGACTTATTCGGTGCGGGAATGCTTGAATAGAATTTAACCCCTAGAATATATGAAACACACATTACATCATGTTTGTTGGGTTGCGTGGTGATAGGGGCTTTTCCTTAAACGACAACCGTTTCTAACATAATTCATCTTCTGTAGTGATGAAAATATCTCCTATGGAGAATACAGAATATATCTTGCAAACTATAAATCATGTATAGTATAATGGTCATAATAAATACTTTAAACGTTTAACCTTGCTCATTGTTCACGATTTAAGCATTCAGCGCTTGACGTGTCACGTTTGTCGTTGCAAGAGGATTCAAGATGTCAAACAAGACGAACCGAGGTAGTAAGTAAAATTTTATATGGCGTTTGCAATGTTGTGAATGAGATGACATCACATTTTCAGTTCCAATATTTTCCCTATTTATACAAGTCGAGTTACTAATTTTAACTTTTACGTATTGATAATGACTTATCAAGGAATCTTAATTTTATTTGACATGTTTAATTTGAGCTCAGAGTTGGAAACACTACATGCTGGAAAGGATGCGGAATTCGACAAAGGATGAACAAAACGTTTATCTTCTTTTTAGGAATTTATGAACGTAGTTTGTTAGTCAACTGAACTTACCATGTTTATTTCGACCAGATGGGTTAAAGTCTAATAGAACATGTCCCTCTGCGAGTCATGTTTTGGTAACAGATGGAAGAAGGTAATATGCTTGGTTTTATTATAAGTACAATGTTTGCATTTAGATCATGAAGCTGAGGGAAAACATGATGAATACTGAAGGGTGATGCTCAGGACAGAACAAGCTATACTGGAAGTCACGGCAGCTAGACAACATCGCCATCTAACGGCTATTGTGTTAATTACATGACGAATCAAAACTTTGGTTTGCAGATCAGCCACCTCGTCGTATAACCTACTCGGCAAATTGTTGGATCGTTGACCGGAAGACCGCGATCCGATTCCCGCCTAGGTATTATATTACCTGCTTATAAAAAGTGCTCTCCCGTTTTTTCCTTTTGCATTTTTAATATTTTATGTAACTCACCATAATTAATGAGGTTACAGTTAGTTGTCTTTTTATGATACTCTATGCAAACACTCAACATCATACTTAAGATAACAAAAATGCTTTCCACCTTACACGTTAACACATTCTCCGCAACTAACTCTCCTCCCTCCCTTTGTTTTCCTCACTCCTTATGTTCACGTAACTTCCTATATATTTTTCCTCCGAAGAGCTAGTAACAGCAGGCTTCGACTTTTAGTGGTTTCATCACTGCATATCAGAAGTCTCCATAAGACCTCAGGAGTTGTGTTCTTCCGTATCTTTTAAATGAATTCGTGATGTGAATTCTGGTGCATAAATAAATCCTATTGAGAGATAAAATGTAACATTTGAAACACAATTAATGCAATCAGAAAGATTACTTGGTTATCTTAATGTAACCAATAAGATAACCCATTGGAACTTTTTTAACATACACATGCACTCGAAAAGGCCTGAAAATTTGCTAACTTGCGAAAGGAGTAACAAATGTGCACCATTAGGACCTATTATAATATACTATCCCCACATTTGCCTGAAGAAAAAACATGGGAAACCTTCTCTCTCTCTTTCTGCCCCCTCTCTTTCTCTCTCTTTCTGTTTCTCTCTTTCTCCCCCTCTCTCTTTCTTTCTCTCTCTCTCTCTCTCTCTCTATCTATCTCTATCTCGGTATAAACACAGCATTGTGAAATTTGGCACAATTTCAAGAAATTTGATATAACGATCGGACACAATGGTTGCATTCGACGCTTTACAGTTTTGGTCTTTATATCATCTAATTCTAATATCTTGGTTGAGTCGATGACGACACGTCTGATAACCTATAATTAGTTCATAAATCTTTGCTCACAGAGCATCTCACTCCGTAGAATGCAGCCAATGGTTACGAAAAATAGAAACATTCTAATCAAATATTTACCAATGTCTTTGCAAGACATCTTTTTTATACCATGATCTCTTCTCTTTATTTATAAAACTTTTACGTATCTTAAAAGTTACCTGAAATAAAAAGTAAAACTAAACTTCGTCAAATAATGATGCAGCTGGAAGTAAGCAATTTTAAACGACTTTAATTCTTTCAACAATTTGGATAAAAGTCCAACAGATGACTCTGTTTTATGTTTCCTAATTGCTACATAAATTGCAGACATATGCAAGATTTAAATATGAATTGAAAGGCAATATTTGCCAGTATTGTTTTACTCAAGACTAACAAAAGGTTTGTTGAAAAAGTTCCAAACTGACAGTTATAACAAAAAACATTTGAACGACATTTGACATAACTTTCGGTTAATTAAATATATATAAATCATGCTTAATTCATAAATTGTTGAGCTTTGAAAAATATCAGGAGCAAACTCGTTTACACAAGTGGCGAATGATTTTGATCGAATGATTTTAACGATTTCAGATATATTAAACGTAAATGAAGAACAAGGCGAGAATATATGAAACACACTTTAGACTAGACACAATCCTCGGAATAATGTCAGAAAAAGGCTAACTCCATTCTTTCTAATAGAGGAACCACGCACTTTCAGACACTTCTGGTTGTTTTACGAGTGACACAATGACGATTTTACACTGCGGTACCGCTTCAATGTCGGTAATAATGTGTTTTCCAATGACGTATATGCGTTTTTGTCTACTATTTTGAATCTAGATTTCTATCAATATTAAGTTTAACGAAAATCAGAATTATTATAACTAATAAAAACTTATTTTCAGTTGCGTAAACCAAAGCCCAAGTCAAGTCACTTCATGTGACCTGTACATAGGTGACCTTGTGGAAAACTTGACCTGGTTTAGCCGGTATTGACCCAAATGACCTTGTGACCCGGTGACCTGATATTCGAATCTTGCCTCTATTAACCCGGGAACCGCACAGTTGTCCTGGTCTGGTTTCTGTGGCTTGAATCAATCAATATTTTTATTTGTGGAATTCCTCGCGAATTGAGCTCATGTATCTTAATTTATATGTATTGTTTATTAATTACATTAATACCAATTATATATACTGTACATTAATAACAAAAAGAAAAATGAGTTGAAATTATTTGGCGAATATTGAAACTAATTTTCTATAAAAATGGTCGTATTTTTCATGCCTAGGGAACATGAAACAGAATATTATGCTGAGGAAATAATTAAAATTGCTTTACCCTTCAGGTCACTGGGTCGGATCATACCTTATACACGTACCCTGTCCAAAACTTGATCCGATTGGCCCGGTGACCTAGTGATCAGTTTCAGCTCTGGCAGAAACAAACCAGAAACCAGGTCAACACTTGCTCTTTCTTTTACCAAACCGTGCTTTGACTAGTGATGTCGCCTACTGGATACAATCACAACAACAGATGAGGTGTCGTTATTAGAAATCACTGTCAATATAGGTGATATATTTTATTAGGTCTATGTACAAAAGATCAGACAAAAAATAACAATCAATCCTTTATTACTAGATCATAATATACAATAGATAATATCGAACCTCGGATGACTCGGTGATAACTTTAAATCATCAAACTAATAACAACGCAGCAAATATACCACATTTCACGCCTTTAATTAAAGTTCGAAATGAAAAGTGCATCGGAGTATAACATGATATATTTTACGTAAATGTACAGTATATGTGTGGTAGAAAAGATAAAACTAGACCAATGTAAAAGGCACAACAAGTGCATTTCTACCCCCAGCTTTCGTGATCCAGAGGTAACGTCGCGGCCTTGAGATTGTCAATGGGTAGATACACAGGTTCGAACCCCGCGGCCGACCAATCTGACTGCACTTTTTTCAGGATTTCTCTCAGTTTCACCAGGCAAATATCGGGATGGTATCTTAAGTACTGATCTGCCCGATACCTTCCTCATCCTGTACCTAACCCATCCTGAGCCAAAGATGCCAGAAGGCCATAAATTAGATTCAATTTGATTCAAAATGTACATTTTACACTGCAGGGTAAGTGGTTTACAATATTCAATTGTAAACATTATTTCCACGATTGATTTTAAAATAGATTTAAGAACAATTTAAGAGCATATAAGCATTAAAGAATAACAATGTTATGTATGATGTTAAAACTAGGTTTAATGTATCAATACCATACCTTCAGTTGTCATTTTAAAAGTAGAAACTTTAAGTATTATTTTTCTTCAAAAATGTCATTTTCAAGAGCCTTCTCACAACTGTTCAAAATGATGGTTATATACTATTTCATATTGTTTGGAACTACATTTAAGAACTACAATTAATAAGGCAGTCATAAATTTGTGTTCGTAGCTGTTTTGGCAAACATTATACCTGTATGAGTGCCTCCTGGTTTCGTATTTTGGATTTTACAAGCTTCTACGTCTGGACCAAGAATAGACGGGAGAACAACTTATTGAGTCGAACAAGGAATTGACTTTAAATTTATATCTAGCCTTTAACCAGTTAGTAACAAAGTAGGAGGAATAATACTGGAAGTCGTAGGATACGGCTTAAGATAAAAGTATCATCTCCGCATTCTTCAGACGTAACTGAGAAAGATCTTGGAAATACTTCAGTCAAATGATTCGGTTTAAGTATAAAAATCATGATCTCCTGAACGTTATGCTAACGCTCTACCAGCTGAGCTACGACTACTTGGTTGGCCAAGCAGGAACTAAGCTATTTTTTTGTATGACTGGGTGGGGGTTACATCTTTACCAGGCCAAGATATTATAAATGATGATACATGAATCCTTTCAAAGAAATTAGGTTAAATTATTGACATCAAAGCACGTAAAAGAACTCATATAAACATGGGTGGAATTTGCTTTCCTTTCGTGGTAGAAGCACCCCAACTTGGTAGCTAAAATATGCACCTTACAATGGAAAGGAAAATAAATAATTTCTAGATAAATCAGAACAAAATTACTTTAAAGTTAAATTTTGTTTCCTGGTGGTCTTTTCAATCAATGCAGTGGATACTGCAAGTTATAACGTTATGTCATAGGGTTTTCATTGCTGCCAACTTGTTACTTTTTTTTCTTTAAGCAATACGATATCTTTTATTGGATATTTGGAATGTTCTAGCGATGATAAAAATTATATTTGAAACTCAGAATGCAGTGTTGCAAACTGCAAATATTGTACCAGCTAATTGGTTAATCATTCAAAATTTAAATGTCCCATTTTGAGCTCCAAGTTTGAAACTTTGTATCTAAAAAGGGGAGAATAACTTTCTCCATGTATACACTCTTTTTTCTTGTTTCTGTGTCTGGGATTTATCCTAATATTTTGCACGTATTCTTTTACCAACCGGTATATACATATAACTGTAAAAATATTGGAATGTAAACATTACAATGTACGTTGTTCTGTATCTTTTATTCTTTTAAAATAAGTTTCTCTATTGTCGAAATTATGGTTAGAATTTGCTACAATTAACAGTAGTATCTTAAGGTTACTCAGGGCTCCTGGTCGATGAGGATGCCATTACCCAAACTCTTTAGTTCACGCCACCAACACAGAAAAGACAGTTTAAGATCGATAGTAACTTTGCTAAACTCTATTTATTCCCTTTTCATTTTGGCTTTACACCCTCTCAAGCTAAACATTCTGGCAGAATCACTGATTTTGCTTCACAAACGTTCCTTTTATGTTAGTCTTAGCAATCGCGTCTAAGGACAGCCCATATGGAAACAATATGGAATAAAAGGTTAACAGCACTTTTGGGTATGACCACCCCTAACCGGGGCTGCACCCAACCGCGGTTCACGCCGCCCAGTTCCCTTCGGACGCACTGTGCCCCACTTTCACACCTCACCAATAGCCTCTGCTTGGTAGAACCGTGTGGACGAGTAGTGCCAAAGTAATTATTAATAATAAATCACTACTTTTCTGAACTTTCCTAATGCATATATACATAAAATAGAGAAAAGTTAATTTTCTTTTTTAAAATATGTAAAAATAACAACGCCAGGATTCGAACCCGGGACCTCTGTCTAGACAAGCTGGGATTGCGGAACAAGCGCTTGTCGGTATTACTTATAGTTCATGGAGCTCTGCGCCTGCGCGAGAGAGGGCCACGCCTTATTTCCATGTGCTTCCCTTAGACGCTAGTCTGTTAGCAACCAAGACTTTTGCTTTTGGAGATATTAAACCTGACAAAAAAACAGAGCAGATAAAATTATTGATTTAGGTATAAATCTCTCTCTAAAAAGAGTTTGAACGCTAGACAATTCCACACCCCTTCATAAACTGGAACAAAATTTGGCACATATATTCCTTAGAACCTAAAAGTATTAACTACTGCATTAAAAGGGTACAATTACCACCCTCCTAAAGAAGGCGAAACGGGGATGGGAGATACAACTCGGATAGCACTTGAGCTAGAAATTTGATGTTTGGAATTAAAATTCTTCGTTTTATTTGAAGAGCAATGGATATCTTAGTTTTTCTGTTCGACATCCCCATGGCAGGTGGGTGAGGGAGCAAACACTTCTTAAGAAGCGGAATATGAGATGGGAGATATTTACGTTAAATTTAGAAACTTATATTTTGGCATACGTGTTACTGAGAACACGAAACATTTAATGTAAATATTACACGTCTCCCTGCAAAGTTTTTATTTATTCACCCCACACTAACGGCCAGACAATTCATAAAATTGGAAGTATTCCTAAGCCTTTTATTCCTGCTCCTCATCTAAGGCAATTTTGTAATAAAACTGTTCATAGATGGAGCTGCTTTATCTGTTATAGTAGATGTCTAGGTAGTTGAAAAACTTAAGCATAAGAGCCCTGTCTCCCTGCCTTATTTTCCACATTTTGAGTTTTCTTTTAAGATACCTTTGAATAATGATAGAAAATAACTGTTATTTTAAAATGTTTGTTAACAGTTACTACACTTCTATTCAAATATCACACATATTATAATAACTACCAATTTGGAACAAACTCAGAAATTTCTTCTTTTTACATCAATTTCCGATCGTAGCTTTAATCACTAATATTATATCTTATTATTCATGTAAAAAATAGCTAATTGTATTCCTAGGTCTACGACAGACTCAACTCTCACAAGTAAAGTACCCGAAGTGAAGACTCGAGTTGCTCATCAAGTGATACCTTAAATTGAAGCTAGTGACGAGTATAGTACACCTGTGAAATCCTAGCTGCAGAGCTCCAGAAATAAAAAAGTTATGGCGGGTCAAAGTTCAAATAGAAAGCGAATTTAGCTGCTTGTGATGTCCATGTTTTGCTGATTATCCCGATGGTAATACGTCGTAAGTTGCTCCCAATTAATGTAATGTGTAGAATTATATCCCTCTCTCTGGCTGATCTCCCGCTTTCTGTTATTCGTGTATGAATGTCCTTGTGAATGTTTGCTCCTGTTATTGATGTCAATAAAAGTTCTTTTTTTCTTTTCGTTGCAGAAAATGGAAGCAGGTGCTATCGTTCATGCTCTGTATGAGAAATATGGATTTGTTAATAGGAGAATGAATAGGTATGAAGATTCATTGTACACACAAATAGTGGAGATACTTGAGGACAAGATGGAAATCATAGAAGAAGTTAGAACTTTTGGATTTGGTGGTGACAGTGATGAAAGCGATGATGGAGACTAGGTGATGACGTCTTTGATGAGGAAATGTCAAGTATATCGCAAGGTTCTCAAACACATCAAGAGTCCCGACACCTGTAGCTTCTTCAGGTGAAGAATATCAGCCTTCGCCAAAAAAAAATACAAAAACACGTCTTGGACGATGATTATAAAGAAGCAGCTTACGTGGTTTTGACACACAATGAGAACCCGGAAAAGAAACGAAGGAAATTTTCATCTGTCAAGTCACAGTATAGATTAATTCAATCGAAAAACATCCTCTTTGAATATGAGGAAAAAAGGCAAAAACCCAGTTATAAGAAACTTAATGCAGCAGTTCACGATAAATTCAAAGAAATGGTCGAGATATGTGCAATTATACACGACAGGACTCTTCAGATAAGTAAAGAGTTAGATCCGGATAATACTCTACAATTCAAGGCATCTCGTCACTGGGTGTCGAATTTTAAAAAGAGAAACAATATCGTCAGTCGTTCTATCAGGCATAGGGTTAGCAAAACGTGGAAATCAAAAGAGGCTGAATTACATCATTTATGTACGACATTTATTACGTCCATGAAAGAACTTATGTTACTAGAAGACCTGAATCCTCGTCAAGTATTAAATGCTGATCAAAGTCGATTTGACAAGGAACTCCATGTATACAGGACTCATAGGACTAAAGGTACGGTGGTTGTAAGAGGTGCATTTGGATCAGTCAGTGCTACTACTCATTCATATATGATCATGCCGGTTATTTCCATGGATGGTGAAATATTGCGTCCGATGTACGTTCTTGTATCCGAATCCAGTGGTCAATTTCCAGGAAATAAGCAAAAAGATCCCAACAACATAGTGTCCCATCCAGGAAAGACTACAAACATGAACAAAAGTGATTTAAAAGAGTTGTATTCTGTATTCTGGAATAGCCTGCCTGCCGATCGTGATAAAGTCTTGGTTTTGCTGGATTCATGGAGTGCAAATAAGGATGATAACGTATCAAATGAATTATGTCCTAATCATATAACACTGTTCAAAAGTTTAATTCCTGGTGGTTGCACTGGTTTCATCCAACCACTTGATGTTTACTTCTTCCGTCCATATAAATCATTTATCAGGTTCATTACTGGCACAGTTATCGCTTCCTCGGAAATTAATCTCTGGCATCGGGATAACATTTTACGAATGCAGTCCTTCACTCTCTTCCAATTCAGTGCCTGATCAGGTTTGCGTTTTACAAAAGCGGCTACTTGTATGAGGAGCCCAAGCCCTGGATGTCTCCATTGGATTATTGTTTTGATTCTGAAGTCCACGAGTCAGTCAGATAATTGGGCGGGTTTTGGGAGATGAAGTGTCGAGCGTTAGCCCATGACTTCGATTTGAGGTGAGATGACTTGAATGAATAAACGTAAAAGAAGTGTACAGGACGCAACTGTCGAAGTCCTGGAAGTGTATATGAAGTGTGTGAAATTAATTTAATTTAGACGGTTGCTATGACGACGAAAAGGAAGGAGAAGTTTGAGGTATTGCCTGTGAACTTGAATCACAACAGATGGTGTTTGGTTATAATATATCATGAGTTATGGAGATGAAAGTTTACAGTTTAATTTTTAATTGCAGAGAGGATTGTCTGTAAAATGTCAATATCAATAGGAGTTTTTTCAAGGATGTCATCTGTAGAAGTAAATCGACTTAAATCTTCATTGAGTGTGTCAAGAAGATCACTGGAAGAAAGATCTTTAAAGAATTGGAAGAAATCCTTAAATGATTCCGAGGTATTCTTCTTTGAAGATGATGAAGCTGTCTTGGCGTATGCTTTATGGGCTCCCTGAGAAGAGTTTCTGGTAGAATCTTCACTCTTCTGTTTAGTTTCAGCTTCACGCTTTTTTAATACCTTTTGCAGCCACGATAGTTCGCTGGATGGGGTCCACCACAGTGAACACATTTGGCCTCTTCATCTCTGGTTTTTTTTGAACATTCAGAAATTGGATGATTGGAAGCACATTTGAGGCATCTAGGAAGATTAAAGCACGATGTTTGAACATGTCCGATACGATGACATTTGTGGCACTGTACAGCAGCTGGTCCTCTATACGATTCAACTTGAGAGAGAGAGAGAGAGAGAGAGAGAGAGAGAGAGAAAATGATGACGTTTAATGCAAGAAGTGTCGAGCTGGTTAGCTCATGACTTCCATATGATTGGAATGGCAGTTGAATAAATTTATGTGATTGAATAGGGAGCAACTGTCGCATCCCTAGGGCAAGTCAATGAAGACCAAAAGTAGGTTGAATTGATAGATGACGAGGTGGAGGAAGATAGTTATTTATTCGTGGTGAAGGAAAGATGTTATAATGAGGTCAGGGAGGCTGAGCTGGAATTAGTTCCTTCCATAAAAGTGGATGTATTTGATTTCCTATATTCTAGTCATTTGCTTTAAGACAGGTGATCTGTGTTGTAGGTGGTAATGTTAAATAGGGTGAGGGATACGGTGAATTTGTCTGATAGGATGAGCGGTACCAATGGTATGTAATGATGGGTAAGGTGAATGTTGCATGCGAGTCCAGAAAGATCGACATTGAAAATCTATAACATCGGCAAGCATTGGAAGTGATAGATCTTCGTGGAGTTGCATTATCCTAGTGTCTCTGCTATGTCCAGTAATTATCCTTGCTGCTCGATTTTGCACTCGTTGAAGTAGGATGTGATATGATTTTGCTGCATGTTGCCAAACAGGTGCAGCATAAAGTAGGAGAGAGCGTATCATCATTTTGTATAAATTGAGCCTAGCTGATAAGGTGAGTTCTCTGCTTCTAAATAACGGATAGAGAGCCAGAAGTCGAGAGACTGCTTTGGTAGCTACAGTTTTGAGATGGTTTTGGAATAGTAAGGTTCTATCCAGATCTACGCCAAGATAGCGTGCCTGTGTATTATATTGCAATTGAGTTCCAAAAAGTGTGAGTGGCTGAAGAAGATTGGTATGACGTTTTGAAAAGTGAACAACAGCTGTTTTATCGGCATTTAATTTCATCCTCCATTTAGTAGCCCATTCCTCAATGGAAGTGAGATGACGTTGGGCGTATAGGTGAGAGTAACGAAGATTTCTTGAAGAGGCAAAAATGGCAGTATCATCAGCAAATGTGGCTAATTTTGTATGAGGATGAGTAGGGATGTCTGATGTGTATAGGTTGAAAAGTAAGGGAGCCAATACAGAACCTTGTGGGACGCCGGCAGTGATTGGATGAGTAGTTGATGAATAGCCTTGATAATGTACAAAGAAGGTGCGATTTTGTAAATACGATTGTAGTAAGCGAATGTATTGATGATCAACTTCCATAGTACTGAGTTTGTAAATGAGTCCACTGTGCCACACTCTGTCAAACGCCTTGGAGGTGTCCAAAAAGATTCCAACGGTATGACCACGATTGTTGAATTGTAAGGTTATCTCTTCGACAACTCTCACGAGTTGAGCTGGGGTGTCATGTTGAGAGCGGAAGCCAAATTGATGGTCAAGAAGTAAATTTTGAGCTTGTACATGTTGAATGAGTCGTGCATATAGTAATCTTTCAAAAACTTTGCTTAAAGTAGAAAGTAAGCTGATCGGTCTATAATTTTGCGGATAGAGGAGATCTTTGCCATGTTTTGGAATTGGTACAACTTTCGCAAGCTTCCATTGTGATGGGTAGTGGCTGTATTGCATAATGGCATTGAATAATTTGGTAATCAAAACAAGCATTTTTCTTGGTAAGTGTTTTAGAGCTAAAGGAGAAATTTTGTCAGGCCCTGATGCTCGACGATAATGGAGTTTCTTAAAAGCTGCTCTCACTTCTCGTGGAGTGATGAGTGTAGTTGGATTAAATGGTTGATCAAAAGAGCGAGAGTTTAAGTAACGGTGTACTGCATTTATAGTATCTTCATCATATGGCTCAGCATTAACCATAAATTGAGTTTCGAGGTGATCTGCAAGGACCTCAGCTTTCTCGCTGGAAGTGTACACAAGACCATTGGACCCATGTAGAGGCCGATTTATTGTTTTAGTAGTTGTTTTGGTGAAGGATTTAGCAAACGTCCAAAATTCATGAGTAGGTTCAGTATGAGTTTCAAGTTGCATGGACCAATTTTGTGCCGCAATTCGTTGTAATCTTAATTTTATTCGCCGAGAAAGAAAGTTCAGGAGATTTCTATAGAGGGGATGTCTGGTTGTCTGCCATTTTCGTCTCATCCATCTTTTTAGTGCGATTAATGCATGTGTTCGTAACTGCTGAGGAGTGAGTTGCTGACTCAAATCAATCTCAAATTAAACTGCATCACCGAAAACCTAAGTGAGTCAAATCTGAGTACCGAATTCGAAGTCACTCTAGAGATTATGACGTCACAACCGTTCGTAAACAGTTGCGTTCTATTCTTACTCACAAATATCTCCTGCAAACCGTCAAACCAAAACAAATGGAATGCATGGACAACCGTCCGAAACTTCTTACCTGCAAACTGTCACATACCTCGTTCGTCGTTAAGCAACCTATATTATGCGATGCCAGCCCTTACAAAGCTTGTATGTCGCTCGGAAGGCGTTTGACCTGGAGCCTTGGTTCTAGGACCTACGAGAGTGATTCAATTCAAAATCAAACATTTTCTAAAAGAAATTAATCCTTTTCCAAATGCAAATGCATAATATCGAAAAACCCTTTTCGAAATAGGAAGCGTAACCATATAAAAAGATTCTAGCCCTAGCCTTGAAAACAATTAACAGTCGCACAAAAATGCTTGATTTGCACCGATAAACACCAAAGGAAGGAGGGGGAAAGTTCGCTCCTGACCCCAAATCTCTGCTCATTGTAATTAGTCTTACAACAAAGAAATCAGGCAAGATACGTGTAATTGGAAATTTTAGAAGAATAGAGGGCCAAAATATGCATTTTAAAATATCTTTCAGTCGCGTAGCCAGAGATGGGCACGGGGCGTGCAGCTCTTCAATAGAAAATACTTTATTTTTTGTAGCATTTTTTGAACAACTTATCACAGAAAACGTTTCGATTTGTTCCCGAACTGACCTAATTTATCTATCAGTGGTGAATCCAGAGAGGGGCACGTGACCTTTGGGGGGGAGGAAATGCTGTGCTTTATAGCATCATTTCAACAATTTTAATAACATAAATTTTCGCATTTTTCCGAACAAATTTAATTTATCTACACATATTAATTTTTCGAGATAACGGTGTCAAATTTCATGATAAAAATAAGCAATACGAGGTCAAATATGATAAATTTATAGCACACATTTACGTAACTGGAAAATATCAATGGTCTATTCCATCTGCGTCCCCTGCTCATGAAAAAGCTGGATCTGCCACTGTTCTATAATAACGGTTGATAAAAACATTTCTCTAATTTACATCACATTAATGTAGAATTTATACTTGAATATGTCTCGCTAAATATACTAAATTAGTTCTTATTTAGAAATGAATTACACATAATGTCTTTACTTCATGAAGTTCTATACAAATAATATAATATAATATTTGAAAGCAACTCTTCGACATTTCCTAATGACAACCGTCTTCCTTGGCCGTGTGTCTGGCGGATATGTACTTGATACATGAAGACTAGCGGAAATTAAAAGAAGAAAATTACAACATTTTATTTTGTAATATTTAACTACGTTATCTTCTAAGATATGTTACCCTGTTGAAAAACTTCTTATATAATAAAACAGGAACATTTGCTAAATATGGCTCTTCTGCCATCTATTGGAAATCTCTGTAAACAACATGTGTATATATATATATATATATATTACCTTCCGATTTGGTGGGGAGAGAAGTTTTTATAGAGTTATGTGCCGAAACGACATAGTTTAAAAGTCACCAAGTTTCAACTCAGAAAATTACGGAAGTTATTAACAAATAACCAGGCTGGGGATCGGATTGCCCCGTTTTGTATGCGACTGTTAAGAAATAGTATTTATTTACTGCTTATTCCAGAACAACGTAATATAGTGCATGTGCATAGTATAACAGTTAATATAAATAATGTTTTTTGCGATAGTTTGCACATTGGTATTGGGTACAGGAAGTGACGTTGATGCAAAGAGAGAAAACAGAAGATAAAGAAAACTCGATTGCAACACGTCGGATTTTCACAGAAAATTCAAATAGTATAAAATTACCATGGTGAAAAGTTGTGTGTTACCAAGTTGGAAACGGCCGACTACATCAAGGTTACTAAACTGAAATTTGAAGTCAGCTTCCTTCCCTCTGCTTTTGTTTAGACAGGACCGAACGTTATAAACTTAGTGCGTAAAAAAACAAAAATGGTAAAGGTATTTTTGGTGCGTTACATGATCCGGCTGTGTATCGGCGAACAAACATAAGATAATATTTTACAACTTTTGCACGCTACTCAAACTCAAATTTCTAAAAATAATATCGACCGTTTTTGGCTCTTTTTACAATTGACATTTTCTCGGGCTTTCGGCGCCTGGATAAATATTTTTTGCTCCAGATTTGTTTCGGTAAACAAGCATAATATATATTCTACAACATTTGCACCTTAGTCAAATTCAACTGTCTTAAAAATATTTTAGGTGGGTCGAAAAGATTTTGTTTTAGAAATTTGAGTTTCAGTAGTGTGCAAAAGTTATAGAATGTTATGTTTGTTCGCCGAAACACAGCGGGAATAAAAAGAAAATTAACCGGGCACCGGGGACCCGAGAAACGTTTAGTTTGAAAACAGCCAAAAATACTTGATGGCCAAAAACGACCATATTTCGTACATGGCTTCATTTCATATCAATGCACAACTTTACATTACTACTCAAACTCCAACATGTGGAAACTTGTATCATATTTTTATTCCTTATTTTACAAAAACAAAAAAAGGCCTTAGGGGTTCAAGGTATGGTGTCAGGGGTCGTGTGTTTTTTCCGCGGTAAGGTATTATAAAAACCCACGTAGCCGTATGACCGCTAGGTCGACACTGGTTAACGAAACTTTGGTACTCAAATACTTCCGAAGAAATATTGACACTGTGAAAGCTTCTTTTACACGATATACGAGGGGAGAGCAAGTGATAACCTCGATGAAATAAACACTTACAGTATGTTCTTTTTTGAATTGTTAATATGGAAAAATACAGTGAGTAATTGCAACGTAACACAAAGATAATGAATTGTGAAAAATGGAAATAAATATATTATAATACAAGAAATAACTATTTTTATCGTTACAATTATCTACAGTTATTATCAATCTCGAATATATAAGTCCTTGAAGCTGTCTCTCAAAATAATTTCTGAATCGTTACTCTTGTTAATATTAATTACTGTTACTTAATGTTTACTCCCCTGTGTGCTTAAATGTAGATATTAACTTCAATACTGCTGTGTATTATCAATGTGGCTTTTCAGACCAATATCTCATGTGAATAGTATGTGCACATAATTATGTAATATCACAAGCTTTTACCTATGTGATCAGGATGTCTGATATCGTAAGCATTCACCTGTGTGATAAGTGTCTCATGTGTACTAGGATGTCTCCTATGAGTTCAAAATGCACGACACTAATTCCTTTCTATGTGTTCTCGTTGTTTGATTAAGACGATCTGTTTCCAGTGAATCACGGTCTAAGTTTCGTTTCACTGATCATTAAAATATACACTAATGTATCGACGAGATAAGTAATTCACAGTTTCGTGGTTAGAACTGATTGCAGTAAAGGGTTTATACTTGAACCTCGTTAGTCTTATGTTTACACTTAACGATTTCAATTATACGTGTATACAAAATTAACACTTCGTAGTAATATAGACGATCTAAGAAAATTATACTGAATAACTGTCTCTATATACTTACGATTATAACTTAGAAGAAATTCTTCTTCAGTCAATTAGTTCTTTTGATGACAGCTTTTAACGTTTATATCTTCAACAGTTCGGTTTTTGTTGTGGTAGGTTAATTCTTCGTCATCATATAGAAAAATGCTTTCACCATGATACTCGGTTGCTAACTTTCTGCGAGTACTGTCACAGGCTTTTCTCGTAACTAAGGATGTTTCCAACTAATTGCTTGTATTACGTTCCTTTGTCCTAGTAATCGTTACTAATCACGGGAGGTTTGTCAGAGTAAGTCTATAGCACATCATCTAAAGTTATAGTAATACAACCTTTTCTGATTACTTGCGCGTTTAAAAGAGTTTGATTTGTTTTTTCACTAATGCACAATTTAGCATTCCAAAGTAAATGTGTGTTCATTGACTAACACTGCAATACCACATATAGTTTTAACTAATTCTCTTGAAAACTGTACTTCCTATTCGTTGGTATGAATCTAGTTAAAATTTAGAATGAGAAGGGAAAGTTATGAACGTCTCTCCAGAATTGCTTTATCCAGGAATATACAATAATGAGAAGATATCCATCTTTTAACTCTCAGCTTTGGCTATTTTTCAAATCAATTGATAAATAGAGTTTCACACTGTACGTAACCTTGAACCGAAATTCTTCCTGGACTTACTGATTGAAGTTACTTCTGGACTTACTCTCTTGTAAACCTTAGCAATAAAAATTCTCGCTTTGGCAGGATTGGCAAATACATAAGTCCCCTCTAGAACTCTTTATTTCTTAAATGTAGTGAGCGTTAACCTATATTCTCCATTCAACGCAAAGCATCTAACGTTCATTGTCTTTAGTCTACCCCTATCGGCGCTTGCGACACATGAACTACCACCTGACTAGAGATCTTCCAAGAGGTTAATTGGTTAAGCATGCCCCATTCCGCAATATCATGAGCTTGTGGGAGTTACAGACAACCTACGGATCTTGCCTAGAGCTCGTGAATTCGCCCCAAGTGCTTTTCCATCACCTTTTGGGAATTCAACTAGCTAAGCCTCGAACCAAAAGCTTTGTTCAACAGATGTTTCTTAACTCTACAATAGGGTGAGGCAAAATTCAAGAAATGTGAAGAGCAGCTTTTGTCTCTAGTCCTAAAAGTTGATACAGGTAAAGATAATTTCCTATGCAAAATTTCAGATTTTTATGTTTTGATTGAAGGGTCCCAACTTTGGGTTAACAATGAACCCAACATAGACATAAAATAGAAATATCTTTTCTGTTCAGTAAGTGTATTGTTACAAAAACATGAATGAAAAATAAATTTTTAAAAATTATTACCTAATTATCTGCTTTCAGAAAGGCGTGCTTTGTGTCCAGGATTCCAAATTTCCTTCTTGATTCCTCTGATGAAGCAATCATTCCATGTCTGGCTTTATGACCAACAACTTTGGTAGAAACCCTGGAAACTTCTTTAACGACTCGTTCAACTGCTTGTGAATGACACTGAATTCCTATAAATTCCAATGGTCCTATTTCAATCTTTGCCAATAGTTCTTCGTTTGTCACTGAGTTTACAAGTGGAGGTGGCGTTATAACTGAAACATCCCAATCAATCATGTTGTAGTAGGTTTCTGTTTCACGATTAGTCATGATATTTGATTTACAAAATTTTCTCACTCCCGCTTGATTGATCGTCCTTGGAACAATTATTTTGTTAACTGCATCTTTTCACACCTCAATGTCTGGATCTGCAAGAGCTGCAAGAAGAATATTTTCACTGTGGGCAAAATAACAGTTTAACTGAAGAGATTTTATTGCAGCTTCCTGCATCTCTCTATCGGGTAGATTCCTAACTTTCTCCAAAATAAAGTGGAAGTTGCGTGATCCATCAGTGCAATTGGAATGGGTTTTTATTTCGAACCAACTTGGAGCATAAACTCTAACAATGTAGGTTACAAGTTGCAGTAGGTTCCTAGATGGACTTTTTGTACCCATAAATAAACGAAGTGTTCGATTGGCAAGCGTCAACCACCTGGCATGATTAAGGGTACCTGGAGAAGCAGTTTGTAAACATTTTATAGCAGCAGCATCAGAGTTCTGCTTTCCCTTCTGTACTGCGATGGAAGCTTTCAGCAAATACTTTTGATCAGCACTAAAATCTTTTGTAATATTTACACAAAGTTCCTTGACGTTTCCAGTGACAGGCTGGAAATCAACTATTGGTAAATGCCGTGGATCAAAATTTAGCATCTTTCCAATGGGGCCCGAAAATCCCTTTGGACCAGTTGTTTTCCCATCAATATTCTTAAAAATTTCTCTTACTGGAAGCTCATTGAGATGCAACATACAAATGAGCCACTGTAAAGGTCGATTTAAAGTTGTTTCCAGTCTACGTATAATTCCAGAGTGTTCACCGGTGTTTGTGTTTGTTCCATCACATATTACAGCACACAAAGTATCAGTAGAATCCGTGTCACGTATAACAGAGAGTATTTCCTTTGAAATATCTTCTGCTTTACCACTTTGTGGAGCAATATGATCCACATATTGTTCACTAGGATATGCAATAATAGCGTAGTGATCCTCCTTCTTTGTTAATTGTCCTCCATCTGGTCCAAAAAGTCTGGTTTCATCTATGCGCCCATCAAAACCCACACAAACTAGCTTGCGCAAATCAAACGAACGAGATTCTGCTCCCTTGCCTCTCCAATAAATTCGTTGTCTCCGCAACTTTGTTGGTTCTAGTATATTTTCCGGTTTATCCAGTTTCAGGTCTTTGAGGCATGCATTTATTAATTTGCATGCATCTCGGTTACTAACGCCAGTTCTTTCCATCATTTGGCTTAAGTTTGGGTACTGATGCCTGTTTTGTACTAGCCGTGTTTCGGAATCTGTGTCTTCTGAGTCGGATGTGCTTGGTTGGTAAAGTGGTTCATCTTCTAAGGTTACATCACTTGCTTCATTTTCTTCAGTAAAACTAAACTGGTAGGCATTGCTTTTACTGGTTATTGGGCTTTCCAAATACTTTTTCCTAAACCGTTCTTCCCGGTTCTTCCTCTCTGTTTTTTTCTGAAGCGAACTCGAAACAATTTTATCAATCGGACCGATTACCATTTTCCGGACCGAAGCCTGATCTACCCAGAAGTTCCACTCGATTTGCGACACTTTTGTAGCGCATTTACACAACTGTCTGTCAACTATTTTGTTCCGGACACACTTGCAAGAACAGATGTCAAATACTTGCTTGAAATTACTGAAGTCCGCCTTGAAGGTAAGTGATGTGCGCTTTGCTGGTGGATACTTTTGGAGCTGTTGGGCAAGTTCTATGGGCTTTTGAAGTTTACCCACAACACTAGAATATCCAATAACTGGAATGCTGGCTTTGTTCCAAATACTGACAAGATCATTAGCCACATATTTTAAAACATCTCTCGTAGAAAGTGTTTCTTTCCCCTCTTCAGGGACCATTTTCCTGTAAAACAGGTAGCTTTTAACTACTTCTTCCTTCGTTGGGAGTTGTCTTCCAGAAAATACTTCAGGCTGACCAAATAAAGAGTGGTCAGAAACTGATCGAGTTACTGGCCCCTTTGAAGAAGTTGATGTTGAAGCCATAGTCACTTCAGTCAGATAGGCTGTTTTACGATTTTAAAATCTCCTCATATTTGATAGGAAAATATTATAAATATTAAAACAAGGTTTGGTCAAAATATTGTTGCGAGTGTAGGGATAAATCTGCGTTAATACTGCATTAAACATAAATTAAGTTTTATGCAAAACAAAAGAGAAATGAAAAAGGAAAAATTATAATTAAAGTGTGTACCAAAAAAAATTCCGCAGCTACACGCCTCATCTTTGTATCATAAAACTACAAAGATTTTTGTTGCTGCCATCTAGCGAGAAATCCAAAAGTCACAAAATTATAAAATCATGCCTCAATTCCCAGTTGCGACCCTTAGAAGGGCGATTTTCTTAGAAATTCTATTAAAAATGTGCTTAGCACATAAAAGAGCAGTGATCTTCATTAAATTTGTATAAGTTGATTTTTTTGCCCCACCCTACTCTACATTTCCCTCTAAATTACAAGTGCCATGACCTGATACTACTATGAGTTCCATCAGTTAACTTAACACTTTGAAACTTTACTCCAGTAAGAAATTACTTTCTTCTTGTTGCCAAGAATACGGTAGCCTCTTCTTTATTATGTAGATTCATTTCATACGGATTCACATTTTCTTCCTGGGGAATATGTACTTCCAATTTGAAGAACTTGACTCCACCTATTGAGCTATTGGATAAACACTACACATTATGCATTCTTCATACTGACAAGCTGCAGATGGAAATATTTCTTCTCTGATTAACGTATTCAATGTCACACATACACTGCTAATTAATATCAAAGTAATTGCCAAAATTATATGACGTTTTTCCCAAATATATTTCAAAATAATAAACCAAAAATCTTTGTCTTTTTTAAAAAAAATGGAACGAAAATTATCGTTAATAGTGGCCCGATTAAATATTGTTTTAGGACCGCCATACTTGGCATGGCTTTATTTGGTACTAATGCACAACTCTTGATGACAACTCGAACCCAATATCTGAAACAAAAATTCGGCCCACCCTAATGTGGATATAGCACTACACATATTCTCGCACCAAGGATACATAGCGCCAGTTGTGAGAGCACTAAAAGCTCTCCAGCATTCTAGCCGGGATTTCATCAGTCCGATTTGTAGTCACGGCGACTTATAAACTCAGTACTTATGATGCAGACATATCATTGTTGGCAAGGTCACTGAACTGCAATGTAAAATACGTTTTCCTATCTGCTTTCGTATAGGCGCTACTGGGCCTTACAAGGCAAGTACATGCACTATTGAAATACCATACAGAAACTCTGGAACCTGACTATTAAATCGGTTGAATAAATAGAAGACTCTGCACTCAAATTATCAATGCAATTCTCCTTACCCGCTTTTGATTAGGCCCTATCCTGCGTCACAGATTGATAAATAGACAATTTGCGGAATGTGGTAAAAATAACTCTTGGCTTTAGTAAGTTTTGTTTTAATTTGTTAGTGAGGATGGGTCAAAATTTCTTACACTTCGTGAGGTTATTTACTTAAGAATTTAGTGCTAAATTGTACAAACACTAAACCTTGCATATATTTAAAGTAGGACAAACAAAACACCACAGTTTTATTCCCACAAACATTCCTAAATCTTTATTTAATATCTTCCATGCAATTGTGTTCGTTCTTCCATGAAAATAAACACATTGTGGCGAGTTCTTACGTGTCTCTTATTCACGGCCAATAATTTCCTTTAAATAATAAAATTAAAAGAACTGCAAGTAAGAACGTTGACATACTTGTACTGAGGAATATCTCAATTTAGAAGATAAAATGCTTGCCGTTGAGTCTGCTCAGCCTGAAAAAGAATGAGAAGTATTTGAGGAAAAAAGAAGAGAGAGAGAGAATCCAAGGGAGCTTATAATGAGAAATTCCGGGAGATAAGTGGAAGGGAAGGGATTACTTCGCTCGTGGCTTGCTTTCCGCTTAAACACAGAAGATTATGGTAGAGAAAAGCAAAAAGAGATGGAGTGCTTTGAGGCATACTTCCCAGTCTTTAAAATGCATTCTCCGACGGCCGTCATCCTCTAGCCAAGTTTTGATTTCTGAAAAGAATTTGCGAGATGAAGAGTTTAAAATTCTGGAGACAAATTCCTCAGCTAATTCTTACACTAAGATCTTCTTTCGTATTTGCTGTGTTATAAGGTAAAAAAAAATATCCGTTTTCATTTCATCTTGTTTACGTATGTAAGAACTAACTATGTTCTTCATAAATCCTCCAAGGTACGCAAATAAAATTTTCAAAATATTTCAATTCCTTTCAACAAAGAATATATATTCCCTTCTTATGTTCGTAAAGAATCTTCGTAGATTACCATCATTGTATTACATTTGAAATAGTAAAATTCCAGTGGATATACGAGGTCGTACGGGAATCCATCGGAAAAAGGGAACCTCTTGCGCATCGAACTTGCGCAGGTGAATAAACCCGGGCAATTCAAAGTCAAGTTATTTGTCAGAGTACAAGTATGATAATTGACTTAATATTTGTTATTTAACAGTGCTTTCTGCATGTCGTGAGATAATTACTTCGCAGTGCAGTATCGTATTACTGATTCAGAAGCAATTAGAGCTGTGACTACCTTAGACAATGTTTAGACACAAGTAACAGCATGTATTCTTCTTCTTCTTCTAGGTGAAGTATGGAAGAAATGCGTCTTAATGTCACAAAAGAACTGAGGGAGCACAGTGATTGTTTACTGATATCAAATTTTCCCACGTGGGTAAATGAATTTAAACGTGAACATGAGACAACTCAGGGTCGATGTCGGCGACCATAACAAACACACGACGGGTACTTGTTGTTAACGACATGTTACTTCAGAAAAAATACACTATATGGAGCGATTACGTATAGCAATGACTATTGACACTTACCACACTACATAGCCAGGATAGTTCATTACACAGACACTAAGTAACCCTAACAACTCTGGCACGCTGATATCCATCCAATTTCAAAACTTAAAACGACGATCCTAACAGAACTACTGGCTCTGAAAAAGGAAGGCACTGTGGCTTGTAGCTATTCAGACGCGGCAACAAAAGTGTAAATGGTAATCTAAGTCCTAAATAAACTTTACACAGGGAAAGTTTCTCTTGCAGTGGTTCTAGATAGATATTATCACAACTGACTAACAATGATCAGTGTTTTATGTATGGGGCGAGATTAGATTTGCACTAGGAAATCAAATTAGTGATTTAGAAACAAAGTTTTGTGTCTGCTATAAATAATGAACCGGGTGGTTACAATTAAAGTGCCGCTATTCACGGCTGTCCAGCGCGGGCTGTAATCAACATATTACACTGAAATTCGGTAAATATGCTAATCAGAGCACGCGAAAACGAGTTAGGCTGGAAAAACATTAGTTCCAATTTCCGCCACCAGGGGAAAATATGGCGCTGTACAGGTAAGAAGTACGTGGAAATGGTATTGAATGTATGGATAAGACGATTATCTAGGGCGAAGAGGTCAAACATGTGAGATAAATGTAATGCAAACAAGGTGAAGGGTAGCTGATGGTAACAAATGGTGCAAAGGGAACAACTTTAGGAACAGTGTGAGGGTAACAAAAGGTGACACTTGAATACCAGTGAATGGTAAGGAAAGGTGCAAGGGAAGAACTTTATTAACATTTATGGTTACAGCGAGCAATTTACATAACATGCTCCATATGTCCACCAGAAACATCGACATGTTGCATCCGCAGAATGGCGTGCGCAACAGTTGCTCGAAGGATTTACGGCGGAATTATTCCTAATGTCGCCTTATGCTGTCCTTGAGATCAGCCAGCGACTGGTCATTTCCCTGATAGACTCGCGCTTTCAGATATCCGTACAGCCAGACATCACACGGGTTTAGATCGGGGAATCTTGCTGGCCACGCATCTGGAAAACCTCGGGAGATAATGCAATCCTCAGTGAAGGTTTCATGAAGCAGCTCTTTCACGTGGCTACCGATGTGCGGTGTTGCCCCGTTTCACGTGCCGATGTCACGGTACAGATGACAAATCCTTGGGGTGTCATCTCCTTAAAGAAAAACGGGCCAATAATGAACGTTCCTGTAAATCCACACCACACAAGCACGTACGCAGAGTGTAATGGCTGTTCCTGCACAACATGCGGATTATCCGAACCCCATTAACGACAGTTGTGAGTTTTCACTGCACCCTCTAGTGTAAAATACTCCTCATCAGTCCACAGGATAACCCACGGCCACATGTCATCCACTTCCATCCATGTCAGAAACCGAAGGGCAAACGCAAGGCGTTGCTGCGGATCTTGGGGTTTCAGTTGCTGTACAGTATGAATCTTGTAAGGATACCAGTGTAAAATGGCCCTAAGAACTTTCCTCACGGTAGACAATGGGATGACCAATTCCCGTGACACTGCCCGAGCGCTGGTAGCGGAATATGGAGCACGTGCTGCGTGGTCCACAACAGCCACAGCAACCTCTTCAACAACCTCCGTTGGAATGGGTCGTCGTCCTCTTCCTGGAGCCACACTCAAATCGCCTGTTGTCTGGAATTTCAGTATCATCTTCTTTAAGTCATTTCTTGATACCGGTCCTCTTCTAATTCCTTTCAGACGCCGATATCTCCTCAATGCTGCACTGTAATTGCCCCCGTTCTGATAGACCAATTTTACTAACAGTGCAGGGTCTCTCTTATCAATAGCATACTGCTCCTCACGCGATAGTGTGTATGAAGTGTGAGCTCGCGTGTGTTACGACCTGTACAGCGCCACATTTTCCCCTGGTGGCTGAAATTGGAACTAATATTTTTTTCCAGCGTAACTCGCTTCCACATGGTCTCATTATCATATTTACCGAATTTCAATGTAATATGTTGATTACAGCCCGCGCTGGACCGCCGTGAATAGCGGCACTTTAATTGTAATTGTCAAGCACACCGTCAAGTCACCACCCGGTATATTTGTCAAGTCTAATAAATAAAAAAAAAATCTTTAAATTTATTAGTACATTTTCAAGTTTGTCAACCATGTTTTAAAGAAATGTTGCAAAGCAAGATACACAATTGGAAAACACGAATATTTCAATATATAAATTGTAATTACTTATATGCCGTATAGATGGGGGTAACACGGTATGAATTATTTACTGTTAATTAATAGAAACGTCGAAACTAAGGGTAAAATTACTGACGACAAAAATATTTACAAAGAAATTTTATTGAGAAGTGCTCAAACTAAACATAAAAAAGAGTCGTAATTAACCAACAAAATGAAATAGAGTAAAGTGAACTGCTGTAATATAATATTGTCGGAAATAACATATAGAAAATTATTATTCAATGAACGTATAATCAATCCATACTAACTAAAGGATAATTTTTATGTCCAGTTTAATATAAAACCAACACTATGTTTTGAATATACATACTATATTTGGGTGAGATTAATAACGGATCTAAAAGAAAAGGAAAGAGTGAATTTTCATAGGTCCACTAGAAGAAAGCGGGATTTGTAGTATCCCTTTTCGATGGGAACGTAATCTTTTTCATATGAATTTCCATCTATTCATATGAAATAATAATCTTTTCATCATGAAAACAATGTATTAAAATACTAGAAAATATTCATCTTTGTCAATACCTATAAAATTGAGATGAACGAGTTGACGTTTATAGTGCGAAACAGACTATTTTGCCGGAAGTAATAATATTGTCGCAGACAAATTAATTTTAATGAGTATTGTACTTCCAAGTAAAAAGGATAAAAGTAAGGTGGGCGAATCAAAACAGCAAACTTTATAGGTTACCGGTGTTGAAATATATTTCCGGGGCAGGGGACAGGGGTGCTTTACCTCCGAAGATGCCTTAATTTTCCTTAAGCACCTGAACTATAAATTATTTATTACACCACGATACTCCTATTAAAATGCTAAATATTGAAAAATTAAATTATTTCCAAAGATGACGGAGTATGTGACGTCACTTTTTTTTCATTTCGATTGCAGTTGCTATTTTTTTTATATAATTATGAGGAAAGCATTGGTTATTCCATATAGATATGAGCATATAATTCCGAAATATTCCAGCCGACCGGGTATCCGTGTTGTCTAAGGTGTTAGGTCGACGACTCGAAGGTCCCGAGTTTGAGTCCCGGCAGAGGCCTGGGTGTCTTTTAACTCAAACGTGACGGATAATCGTGACGGGCCGAAGTCAACAGTTACTAGACTAGTCCATATAAAATAAAGTTTACCAAAGTTTTTTTTTACCGAAATATACCAATGAAAATATTTTTCAAGATGGTGGTCAGAAAGTATGTAAGGTCACATGTTTTCCTTACTAGCATAGGTTTATAAGGTTACTACAATGCAATACATTCCAATATAATTATTTCGCAAGAAGGCGGCTGGAACTTTGTGTCGTCACATATTTTTTGCTAATCTGATTGGGCTTACTACTTTCAGATGCAATTCTGAGTAAGATATCATTTATTCCACCTTGATACAATCATTAGAACGCGAGATATTAAAATATAAATATTTCTCTCAAAATGGTCGCCGTAACTAAGTTACGTCAAGTATTTTTGCTATTGCCCGTAAACGCCTTACCCTTGCTTATAGATGCAATATGATAGGAAGGCTTGTGGCCCCTAAAAGCTTAACCTTTGGTTATGGATACATCATTATGTAAAGTTTGGTTGTAATCGTCACATTGATTCCTATGTAATAATATATTTAATAATTCATTCTCGTTACCATGGAAACGGTAAAGAGTTTAATATTATTGATGTGGTTCAAGCCTGAAGGGTTGAATCCTATACAATCATTCGAAATTTGAAGAAAATCAGCCTAAACGTTCTCACATGAGGCGCGAATGTAAGTTTCAGTAATTGAATTTCGTTACCATAGAAACGGTAACAATGTGGTAGTCCTGGTGCGGCTAAAACATGAAGGATTGTCCACTCTACCAGAATACCGAATTTAAATGTAATAGGTTCTTGCGTAATTCGTGAAAATCATTTTTTCTTTAATTACCGCTACCATGGAAACCATATAATGTTCGTTAATTTGTTAATCTATAAACGTTTTCCTTTTCGAAAATAAGTGACCATCGGTCTATAAACCTCGGAGAAGATGGATTTCAAAAGAGTCTGAAGTGAACGTACAAAAGCTGAGTCAGTGGTAGCGAGCGACGCTCAATTAATATTGTCAAAGGAGCATTTAGTCATACAGATATTAAGAAAGAAGTAATGTTCTTACGAAGGGAACAGAGAAGAAAAACCTGACCTTGACGGGAACTGAACCTGCTTCCTTCCGAGCAGCGATCTAACGCTCGACTATTCGAACAGGGCAACTTCAAAAGAACGCATTCGCAAAAATCTCTTTCGTCCCGTCGGGTACTTGAGAATAATGTTCACGGATTTCTTGTGTGTATCTAATTCCTGACGTCTTCTGGTATATTCTTAACATTGAAGAAAGTTAACAGGTCCTCTTTTGCCATTTTTAACTAGGCGTGATTAATTTCACAGAATCTTTCGGTAAACTTCGAGTTAACAAATGGCGGGTAACCAGTACTCACGATGCACTGTGAACAACTGTAAAAAGATGATAAATTCCCCTTTTCAGTTTGAAGAATAAAGGGTATTCGTTAAGCATTAAAATCACATCCAAAAACCAATGGCGTATTTTGGATTCACAGTTTGGACTACTACTACCAGCGCACACAGTATGTCGATGATGATGTTCCCTGGGCAAGGTGAACCGATGATGGTTTGCCATTGTATTCCATCGGATGAAGATGACGTCCTAAAGACGGGACCTACAGTTTAACAGGCGCTACGAACTACTTGTGTCCTCACAGGGAATCGAATCTGGGACCCCTTGAGTACAAGGCAGCGAGCGTTACCACTCACTGGATACAGAATTGAAGACAGATTACACTATAAAAGTAATCGCAGGCCTAATATAATTCCTTAAACATAAATACTTTGTGTAAGGTGAAGTTGAAAGTTACGCACATAAAAATTCACACTGCCATGAACGGGACTCGAAACAAACCTCCTAGTTTTCAGTCAGGTATGCTATCCATTACACCAGCAGAGCCTACCTAACACAAGTTATTTGTCATAATATAATTTTAAACTTCACCTTAGAATAGCTATTTGTGATTAAGGACTAATATAATTCTTTCGTAATGCACAAAATTGTATAAATCTTCACCAACAATTAAATGCCTGTCTGTAGCGGTGCCTTACTAGTTGATCATTGAGGCGAGAGAATAATATTACAGAATAGACCCTATACACACAGAATATTCAGAGGTCTATTTGTAAGTGAGAACACTGAACGATTTCAAGAATCAATGATAAAACACTCATTCTATGAGTGTATGAATTATTAAGGTACAATAAATAAAATAGTTACATTTACTTGCGAGGTCGAGATAAATATCTGTACATGAAATCCATTTGGCATTCCTTTTGTTGTGAACTTGCTAATAATCTAGTCAAGAAAGCATCTTCACATTTATTCCTTATCGAAATAAATATCTCCTTCTCTATCAACAAAACGGACAAATTACTGAGGCAAATTTTAATCGTACAGTAATGAAGTTTTACACCGTACAGGAGATAAATTAAAGTACCAATACGGTAATTACAATACAATTTCCATCCCTGTATCTTTCCTTTCTTTGTCTTGACTTGTTGCTACATTGTAGTACCAAATAGATGACAAAATTTAAATGCTTTGTATTGGTTCGCTCGTTGGTTGCAGTTGGCGTGACAACTCCATATACAGAGGCGGGCAAGAAATTTTTAAACCGAAGACCTGGCGGTATATTATAATAAAGCCTCCCATCCCACGCTCAACTGTGTGTTATAGCATAGAGTTTTCTCTTCCAGGCTGCGTTAAGAAGCAGCGAGATCTTGGCAGGGTTGGAAAATACATCTAACAAATTTTATTTCGTCAACATTTTCTCTTCAGACTACCTGACTTTCATGTAAATTAATATTACTCGTGTAGATATTTGTTCACAAGTTTAGTCTCTCATGGTAGCCTCGATAGTCCACGGTATACGCTCCTGTCCAAAACAGCTAACATTTTCTATCGAAAGTAAAAGTGTTTCTTTAAAAAGGAGTAAGCAGTTGTTATATTTTAAAGTAATTTAAACTCTATATATATACTGTTTGTAGTTTTTTGTAATTGTTTATTGTATATATGTGTACTAATTTTCACATGTGCCTCTATTATTTAACGACTGTTGTGTATTTCTGTGTCATTTTATACCACGTGCTACCCAAGAGAGAATGATCTCATGTTGATGGTTGACAAAAAGACGGTTGGTAGGCTGAAAAGGTTGGTGAACACAGCCGTAAAGGAAGACGAGTGAACAGTGATAAACGTGCTCTAACAATACATGACATTTTCCCCTCACTGCTAATAAGTATGATCATGATACAATTATTCTGTATTGCAAGCATATTTTTTTTCTTGTGAGTATTATTTGCTCTGGTGCATGAGTAAATGAACCTACTTAACAATTTCCAGGTGAAACATTACACTGGTAATGTTGATAATGATTGATGTTGTATACGGTAACAAGTTAATGATCTGAAGCTTCTTCAGGAAATAGAGCCGATGGTCGTTTACTAATGATTGTCATAGGATGCAGAGAGCTTGTTAAGTAAAGGACCTATACATTTCATATTGAATATGCTCTCACTGGAAATCAAACCTAGAATTCCTTCAAACTATGTCAATGCTTTAATAAAGTCAAAAATCAGATTAAAATTCAATAAATAAAAGACAATTGCAAAGTAAAAACAACAACTGTTTCTTAAAATTGAGAAAAAAGTTCTTATCTCTGCACCGGGAACCCTTTTCGTTTTTTTAGAAATGAGATAAAAAACGTTCTCATTTTATTACAAAATTAGAACTTGCCGGTGTGAAAATAACATTACTAATGTTATCTCCAAACCAATCTACTCCTATTTTGAATTAAATTAGAATGGTGATATTTCATTTCTAAGAAAATTGTTTCTAATTGCACAGATAAGAACTTTGTTTTCACAATTTTAAGAAACCCGTTTTTCTTACCATGCGTGTGTAAATATTTTGATATTTAGAGAAAACTAGTACACGCTTCTTCTTTTTACTATTAATATCATTAATAAAAAAAAAAAAAACTTTGTGTCCGCAGTTACTTTATTTCATCATGAACAGATGTTTAATGAGAGAACCTTGAAAGTTCAATAACTGGGACATGTCTCTTGAGCAGCAGGAGATAACGGAGAACAGGAGGAAAACACAGAAAATCCATTTAGGGAAGAGAAATGGAGAAATGTCACGGAAATATAACCTAAAAGACATTTAACATGTGGTTATGGACTACACATTGCATCGAAATGATACAATTATCGGAATGAAATAGTCTCTGTGGCCGAAGGAAGACATAAAGGTTTGAAATTTCAAGTAGTCATGACACTTTGCCCTTTGACGTCAATGTGGAATGTAAAGTTGCACCACCAACAATAATTTAGAAACAAAGGAAAACAAAACCGGTTTAATTTGTTCTATCTTTCCAGAGGAAAAGGCTGTAATTTTATTTAAAAAAAAAACTGGTGTACCTCAAGGATAAGTGCAAGTGCCGTTTATTACGGCTTTTACTCTTTTCAGCTTTATGGTAAGTCTTTTATTACATAAAAAGGCCTTGTTTCGCAACATTAACTACATAAAATTTGATATTACAAAATTTGAGTATTCTTTTTTATGAGCCATCTAGAAGAAATAAAAAGAAAGCCTCTTTATGAGAGTGGCATTTATATAGTGTGTGAATGTATGTACCAATGATTACCATCATTTTCAGCGACAGGGTCGTGGAAGCATATTAAATCTTCTCCAATCGTTCTAATCGTCCGTCCCTTAGTGGTACAGCGTTGGCTTCGTGTTCGGAAGGTTCTGCAATCTATCTCAGCTGTCGACCATCCTGAAAGATTTTTCCAGGGCTTTTGATCAGTCACATCAGGCAAATGTTGGGATGTTACCTACAAAATTAGGCCCTGGCTGTCTACCTTCCAATATCCTTTCCCCCCACCGTATCCCGGCCTGAGCCTGAGATGTGTAAAGGCCTTAAATAAAACTCTCCAATCGTATCGTATCTTTTCTATCTTTTTTGTTTCGGGCAACGAACACACTAGCCAGTGCATCAATAGAAAGAGTATCTACTTCGCCAGAAGTTTTTATAATTAATCTTATGCCCCTAATTTAGAACAACAGCAACAACTTTGGATTCAAAATGTGAAAAAGTGCGTTTTTGCATAAATGTGGTTAGGTTTATTTTTATTTTTAAAGAGATGAAAGGCGAGAAAAAATTTTATTTTCACTTTCCCTCCCTAAAAATTTGGGACTCTGCAGAAATGATAATTCATTGTCCTCTATCTGCATAGTGCAAAGTGGAATTCTTATAGTTTTGGATTGGATTTTACGTGAATATAGTGAGTGACATTTTGGAGTTGAAATCCAGCCAAGAACATTCTCTTAATTATACAACCACACAGGGCCATTTGATTAATTTATAACAATGGAATGTACCCATCACACACACACAGTCACACATTCTTACTGTAGGATCAACTTTGAGTGGAGAAACGTTTTGTTTATTTGGAACTGTTATTGAATCCGATTCAACTTCAAGGTAAATATGTTTTTATAATTTTCAGGGTTTAACAGCAAAGATGACCGTGTAATTTCGTCTCAACTACAGTTCATGATGTTCGCGTAAAGACAGGCTTATGACTTAAAGGTCCCTGGGCAAAATGAACAGGTGCGGGTTTGATATTGTCTTTTGCCAGATGGAGAAGTTATCCTGAGGACAAGACTTGTAGCTTAAAGTGGTCTCCAAACCACTTATGTGTCATCGGGAATGTAATCAGGGACCCCTTAATTACAAGACAGGAAACGTTACCATTTACTCACCAACACGTTAACCGATCCTAGTTACAAAATCGTATAAACGAAATACCAAAGCATGTTTCCACTAATATTTGTTCAACATGCAACGATTGTTACAATAAAAAGTTATCCAAAAATCCATGACTCTACGCAAAGAAATCAATTCATTACGATATATTCAATTTGCTACCTTGTTAGAGACGAATACGAAATGAGTTTTTTCTTTCAGTATTTTCTTTAGAATTGGAATGGGTCACCGGGTCAGGTTTTGTACCTGGTCTATGCTTATGATCCGGCCTGAACCGGAGACCCAATTTCGACCCAGTGAGTGACGCGATTTCGATCCGGTGACACGAAAGGCAGAGCAGAACTTTTATTCTTTCTGTATTGTACAAAGTTACTTTTGAACAGTGTTTCTGTCATGGGGTTAGTGAGACAGGGGTTTTACTCTCAGTGCGATATTGACGGCGATATTCGCCTCAGTTACCCTACATCTTATTGTTTGTTTCTCAATTCCAATTTTCAGTTCTTGTTTATCATGTAATTTTTAACCTATCGTATGTTTGTCATTCTCACCCAGGATAAACTTTTCATTGTAAACACAACTTTTGTTCGTGTCTTTGGTTTTCATTATTTTTCAATTAATGTTAAAATAAAAATTAGCATTTTTAAATTTCCTCTCTCGGGATTTACGACGATTCGGATAATAGAACACGATAACAAAATTATTGTTTTGGTTTTATTTTGATTATTACAATTCACGGTAAGATAATTATCTTTTCGATATATTCCAAGTTAAAAATATACAGTCGTAAATACTGTAATTCTACGTTTAAGAGCCTTCAGTCAGAGAGCACTTAGTTTAATGTAACATATTTTTATCCATCAGGGAAAAGCGAAGATTATGTTTTTTCTTGGTTCAAAAACTGGAGGGAAAGATATTGTTGGGAGGGCCGAGAAGTCATTGAGAAACAATATTAAAAGGAATCTTCGAGAAATAGGTGTTCGAGATGAAAACTAGCTTGATCTTGCCCAGTTTAAAATCCTATGGTGAACGTTTGCTACTGCGGCGATAAACTTGCGAGTTCAATAAGCCATAAACTGAATGAGTAAGTGTTTCTGTCAGATCCGTAGAAATTTTCGAACACCCACTAACTTTAAAATGTTTACTTTAAAAGCTATAGAAATCTTGCAAAACTCTATTTAAAGCTTGCTAAACTCCCAAGTTTGACTTTACACCTTGAAACTGGAAATTCTGAGAGAATTTCTGATTTCATTCAGGTAATCCAAGGACGGACTGGCTCAATTGTGATTGGCGTTTGGATTAATATTCAACTAGTCCAACTCAAAGTAGGTATTTAGTTTCTACTGAAGGCTTGCTTAAACCGGGGATTCCGCCAAGATGTTCACTTTGGGATGAAGTCAAAATTAGGAGGGTGCAAGTGGAGTTTTGTACAGTTTCTATTGATTTTTTAACGTAAAAAAATATTAAGCTGGAGGTGCTCTCAAGGATTTGGGGGTGACACTCCCTACAGGGGGGCTGGTGGAATCGTTGGTTTAAACATATTTTTATTAACATTTGGCATGTTTTCAGTTATACAATTTTTCCATTGAAAACAGGAAACAGATTATTCAAAGGAAACACTAAACGCAGAATTTTGAAAACATAATACCGAGTCTTCATCAAGATAACGCAAAAATTAATAATAAAATAATAATAATAATAATAATAATAATAATAATAATAATAATAATATGCTGGTGTTGACGGAAAAGAAATGAAACGGAACTCATTTGGTGAAATGTGCACATGTGCTACAGACGAGCTGTAGAAGCGAGCGTCTGATTTGCAAGGTCTATGTGCCATTAGAAAAGTTTTGTCAAAACCATTACAACGACATATCAACTACCTTCCTATCCCTAGTACACTGTATAAAGTGGAAACACGAAATTAATTAAAGTTACTCCGTTTTATGGAGAAATGAAAGTTGAAAATTAGCGTTTTGTTGTATTTACTCTTAGACGTGGATATAGTGTAAGCCTTTTAGTGGAAAAATTTGTAAAGTTAACTCCATTTCAGAGTTAAACACTTTCTTTGTAATAGCTTAATGTTAACTGAAAAAGGGTTGAAACTGGCCAAAGTGATTTGTCCGTGAACGTTCAACTTATTTTACGCTTAAAACTCGGCCATTTTCTAATCGAAGTGTAAGCTAAACAGGCAATTTTGAGGTTACGTACTTTTGTGGATGAAGTTTAAGCCTTAGTTGGATATTCTATAATCCAGTAACAGGAGTAACGTTCCTTGCTTGTCACTGAACGTCCCGCCATTTTGAGTGTTTACATTGCCTTTACACTGTGAACAGAAAACAGTTTACAGGTGGACCGGGAAATTTAGTTGGGTATACATCTTTACACTGTAGCAAACGTATCTCTCCTTTTTTCACGAGACATTCCTCGTAGTAAAATAAAAAAACGTGTTAATAATTAACCTCCTTCACATAAAACCATAGCTCGCTCGGAAAGCCAGAGTCACCAACTGCCTTCGTAGGGAGAGGTTGCTTGACTTGCGAGCAGGCAGGTCGTGTCTTGGTCTTGCTCGTGGTAGAGTGAGAATTGTTTTCGACGCCGACACAGTTGTAGAGTGCAAGTAATCGCAGTTGGTGGTGAACTGTTGTATTAGTTTAAGTGGGACCTCCACTTGTGTTGTGCTCCTCTCAAGGAGTTTTTGTTAAGTGAGGTTTGTGCATTATAGAAAATGTGTAAAGTGAAAGTTTGAAAACAAATGTCATTACCAAGAATTAACACAGTCCGTTTAAGCTTTAAAGAAGTACCAGAAAAGTTATCCAGTGTGGATATTCATTTATGGATTTCCAATACGTTTCATTTACAGTTAGATGAAGTTATTTCGATCGAGATTATACAAATGAGGAAAGAGGTTCATATAAGACAATTTCCGACAGTGTGTGTAATCGAGTGTTGGAAGCTTCGAGGGGAGAGATGAACTTTCCAGTGAACAATGTTAATTACAAAATACCAATAGAAAAAGCAGATGTTTTCTTGACCACTGTAAACATACATCCTGTACCCACAGAATTAAGTCAACACATTTTGATTCAAAGTTTGCAACCTTATGGTAAAGTGCTATTTTTACGCGAGGATCAATTTTCGGACGGACATGTGTACCCGGTTCGAACCGGCATGATACATGTCCGGATGCAGTTACAAAAGGACATTCCTTTTTCAATTGTAGTACAAGGTCTACGCCTTTATGTGTCTTACTACAGACAGACACCTACGTGTTTTATTTGTTTGAATCCAGAACATAAGTCTGATACGTGCCCGCAGCGCAAGACGCCGTAGCACGCATATGATCACTGGGGGCAAAACTCCTTCCGTGGGGCAACGCCTTCCTTTCAACGTAGCGAGTGGTGAAAAGATTGATATTGCCAGTTTCAGTCAATTCCCGATCGTAGGCCATAAGCTAGAGCCGTTATTTCCACAGAATACGACGAAAGAACTTCACGTCAATAAGACTATGATACGAAATGATCCATTCAAAGTGTCTTTTGTGGTGCCCCATTCTGTTCCACCTACAACCAATGAAGAAGATAAGCATGGTTCTAGTGGTATGTCAGTCAATGATTCTTCAGTGTTAGCGGATATTCCTCAGCCAACATCGGTTGTTTCTTCAACGGAACAAGAACAGGTTGCCACCGTCTCAGCAGAATTGGAAGCCACAGGGGGTAAGACTACAACAACCTTTGATCATGACATGCTCAAGGTAAGTGATCCCACAGTAGCAGTAGACAATTTAGAGTGCCAACAACCCATGGATAATCAAAATTTTTCAAGCCCGCCTTTGGGCAAGAGTGAAATGGGAACAGAGATCAAACAGCAGGCAGTGGCGAGGATAGAACCCTCCACCTTACATGGTAGTTTAGACAGTCTCAGTGTGGTAACATCGGAACAACCCCAGACGGCAGGTTCAGATACGACTAGTGATCATAGTGTTAGTCCCTTAAACCGAACTACTCGACGTAATAAACGACGTCGGAAAAATAGCAAACAAAAACGTTCTTCATCTTTTGACACTGATCTCGACGCGGTAGCATTTGGTACCAGAGCTAAAAGACTCAATAAAGTACCGTCTTCTCAACCAGTTAGTAAGAACCGTAGTGATAGTGAACCGACATTTTCAGATCCGGAAGAATACAAGACATAAACAATAATTTGTGTTTCACTAAATTTATATATATTATGCATCAAAGTGGGTTTTTGTTTCGTAACATATGTTTGTTACTTTTGTTTTCTGTTTTGGTGAATGCTTTTAGTGATAAGCACACCGTTGTTATGCAGTCTTATCGTTTAGCAATTCTCAATTTACAAGGAAGTTCGGCAAGCAACCGGCAGGACGCACTTAGGGATTTTCTCCACGTTAACAATATTCATATTGCTTTGTTTTCCGAAATGAAAACCGTAGATGATGACATTTCATAATTACCATTTACATCTTCCCCCCTCCTTAACGGGGGTGGGGACGGGAATCGCGACGCGAGTGGATTGTCCGTTTAAGCCCCAAGCCTTTATCGAAACGGAAAGAATCACCAGTGGCAACTTTCTTAATACTCAAATTACCAGTGTTTATACTCCATCAGGTTCTTCAAAAATTGCCCAAAGGTCTTCTTTCTTTAATACTGATATGGCAATGGCTTTACAGCAAGGTACCAAATCACTATTGATTGGCGGAGACTGGAATGCTGTTTTACTCAAAGAGGATATGCATCCCTCATTTAATTTTTCTCAGGCTCTACAGGATTTAACCCAGACTTTTGATTTAGTTGACATATGGCATCACATGAAACATACCGAAGAAGGATTTACCTTTTTCACAGCGCAGTCACGTAGTCGAATTGACCGCTGGTATTGTACACCTGATTTACTTCCATTGATTCAAAATATTGAACGTGTACCTTTAAGCTTTTCAGATCATATGTCTGTAATACTAACCATTAAAATGCAAGCGACTCAAATCCTTAAACATAATCCGGTCTGGTACCTTAATGATTCCATATTAATGAATGACCAGTTCAGAGAGGCGGTGCAGGCGAGGTGGAGTCATATGTACGAGCGTAAAAATCCACGTCTCACACTTAGTGATTGGTGGGCGATTAAGGGCAAACCTAGTCTACGACAGATAAGTAAACAATGGTGCTATCAACAATATAGCGACAGACAGCAACAATATGAATATTATTTTCACTTATTAACGAAAGCCATTAAAGAACATTTAGCTGGTACCAATAGATACGCTTTTATTCATGCCATAAAAGCGCAGTTATTAAAGCTAACCAAATTAAAATATCAGGGTTATTTTATTCGTGCAAATATAACACCCATTCACTCTGACGAAAAAGTGTCTATTGCAGTTGTGAAGAAACTGCGTAGTAAGGGTAAACAAAATGTTCTGACGTAAATCCGAGACAAAGATGGCAATATGCACACTGGTGATATAGCCACACGGGTGTTAAATACTCATTTTCGTGAGTTGTATGGTCCACAGTCCCCGATAGGAGGTTTAGACAATTTTTTGAATTTTTCTTTGCCTCAATTAAATAATCAGCAATTGACCTCACTAAGTCAACCTTTTACTCACCAAGAAGTGAGAAATGTGCTTTCTAGTGGTGTGTCATCGACCCCGGGCCCTGACAGGCTCCCGCTTCGTTTTTATCGTACATTTGAACATATTTTCGTTCCTTTATTTACAGAAATGTTGAATGAAATATTGATCACAGGCAAAATACCATTGTCACTCCAGGAAGGTATTTTAATACCAATCCGAAAAACTCCAAATGGGGTAGAAGTGGAAAATTTTCGACCTATTATACTTGAGAACTCCGATTTCAAAATATTTAGTCGACTTCTCGAATCCCGTCTTAAGCAGATTGCGCCTACCATTTTGTCGGATGCACAATTTGGTATTGGACTGAATAACCCGGTTTCGCTTGCCTTAGCTAATATCCGGGATTTTATTGGATATTTTGAAAATGTGGACACTCAGGCAGCGATACTTTCATGCGATTACAAAGAAGCTTATGATCGATTGTCCATACATTACCTACGGGCAGTCTTAGAACGCTACGGGATCACGGGGAATTTCCTTGACTTACTAATAAATTTTTTTACAAAAACCACAAATACGTATAAAAATTAATTCAGGTTTACTACCTAAATTTACTGTTCAAAACGGGATTACACAAGGGAACCCATTATCACCTCTTTTATTCAGCATTGGCATTAGTCCTTTACTTCATAAATTACAATTATTGTCTCCTAAAGTAACTATTTATCGTGAACGTTTTACAGCACAGGCATACACAGATGATTTGATTCATTTCTTACCCAATCCTACATCCGTTCCACAGATTTTACAGATTTTACGCGAGTATGAATATGCTTCGGGAGCCGTTCTCAACCCACAGAAGACAAAAATTCTTACTATGAACCAAACAAATGCTAGTCATTATAGGCGTTATTTTGAAACGCCAAATGTTGTTCGGATCCTGGGTATTCAGTGGTCACGGAGCCTCTCCACGTCCACTCAATTAACGTATGATAATTTATACAGAAAATATAGCGCGGTGATTCAAAGCTTTTTACAACGGGACCTCAACTTATATGACCGTGTCCAATGCTTAAAACAATAAATTTTTAGCCTCATTTGGTACGTTGCTCAGGTTCTTCCACCCCCAAAAGCAATCATGACGAAACTTCGCAGTAAGGCCCTGTTTTATCTTTGGTTTCACCAACCGCTCAAAGTTGCCCATGACGTCATATGCTTACCGCATGCGGAGGGCGGCTTATATTTCCAAAATATGGAAACTCAAATTTTTAGTCTTGTCCTCCATCGAATCATTCAGAACTTATGTGAGTACTGTGACTCCATCTCGGGTGTGGTGCTTGGTGCTGCGTTTGGTAACATGGATTTAACTCTGCCATTATCGATTTATCCTTGGGGGTACAAATATCCATACTTGAAACCATATCTGATTGAAATAGCCTATAGTCTGAAGGAGAACGCACATTTAGATCAATACAATGTTAAAAGGCTGTATCAGAGATATAACAATGTGTATCAGAGATATAACAATGTGTATCAGAGATATAACAATGAACAAGAACTAGCCCCCATCAACAGAATAAGTTTCCTCTATCCACAGCATCAATGGCATAGAATTTGGGCTAATATAAATGCCAAATGTATTCCTAAATTTTGTAAATCGGTATGGTACAAAGTAGTTCACGATATTTTTATGCCAACGGAAAAAATATTTTTATTAGGTATTACGCCATCAGACAAATGTAAACATTGTAAGGTCACAGCGACCACACAACACATGATTGCAGAGTGCGTGCGCATTCAACCTGTCTGGAAACAATATCAAAGATTGCTGGGGCTGATTTGTAGAACTAATCCCCAGTACATTGCTTATGATCAATATATCCGTTTTCCTGCATTCTCTTTATATCCTGTCATGAAGCATAATAGTGTAATCTGGATAACACCACAAACATTAAATTTTATACTACAAAAAAGAACTTATTATAGTGTAGAGGTGTATACCATCATGCTGTTGTGTGCGGCTCAATTTTGGCCTAAAAATCATCAGAAGAACCTGTTTGCGAATTACCTAACAGTGATAAACATGTTACTCTTTGATTGTTTTTTTTTGTTGTTGTTGGTGGTGTTTTTTTACTCTGTCCGACTAGTGAATGTAGGTTTTTTTGCTGGTTGTAAACTTTTTCTCTGCTTAACAGATGGAACACCCTAGCATTAATGAATTTGATCATTAGCAATTCTTTATATATATAAGTGCAATGATATTTTCTTGCAAATAATGTAATTGTACCTAGCAATAAAAAAGAAAATAGCGAAGTCGTTAGAGCGTCTGACTAGTGTGCTCGTGGACCCTGGATCGAAACCCGACCATTTTAACTACTTTTTTTTAAATTTTAAAGGAATATTTCCTTTTATTTTTTTCCACTTTTAAGAAATGCTCGGATTGAATGAAATACGTTGGAACAGTCATATGTATGTATACACGCATTTTGAAATTTTACAGAAAGTAAAACGTTCAACCGAAAACTGGCTGAACGTAGGTTAATCCAAAAAGTGGAGGCAGCCCAGCTACCTTCATTTTTTGGATGAACGTTGTGTCTCCTATTTTTACAGTGTAGCTTTTGAGTTGGAAGTTGTCATTGAAAAGCAGTTTTATCATTCTCCATATCAAGTTCTTAATATGTAATACTTTTACCTTACTTTTAGGTAGAACACACAAAACACTAAAATACATGAGAAAGTGTTCGTCATAAGAAATGTTTAAAGACTAAATATAAAAGATTAATAACCCGTAATTGACACATCTAAAAAGACTTCCATGAAACACCTTTCTCATCGGGCACCAGAAGACAGTTTTTCGTTCTTTGTTCGGATAATACGTATTGATATAAAAATGGAAACTATACATTCAGCGCATTCAAAATAGAGCTGCCGGTATGATTACAGGACACAGCAGAAACACTCGGATTGCGCAACTTCACGACGACTTATCCATACCCATGATAACAGATGTCATCGATCTTCAATGTCGTTCCTTCTGGGCTCGCATTCAAAATTCCCATCACCATACTTTGAACACCTTGGGTACCGCCCAACCTATCCGTCACACTCACCGCATGCCTCATCCTAGATAACCTAGTCACCCACAACACAGATCACCTGTCTGAAATTCAAGATCCCACATTAAGTTCCACCTCACGATCACAACTTTTTGTGGAAGGATTTTTATTCCACCTCAGCCTCACTGAACTTATTTTACCATCGTCGCCTCGCTACACACCATTGTCTTCCTTCCTCCCTACCTCGCCTCACTAGATCTACATTCACTGCCTTAGGGATGCGACAGTTGCTCCCTAATCAATACATTTACTAAATTACATCACGTCTCTTTATCAATCATATGGAAGTCATGAGCTTTTAGCTCGATACTTCAACCATTCTAAAGTCATGATTTTTCTGGTATTCTGGTATTCTCGTAAGAGAGGCTTTCTTGGAAACTTAACCGAAATATTACACATATGTTTGAAAAATAGGCATTTTTTGTAGCGCAAAAATTTCTTTTATTTATAGAAATATTTTGTTTTCAATGTTGCCATTAAATTTAAACAGGATGGTATATTTGAGAATTCAGGCCAAATGCCATCTATAATCCATAATCAAAATCTTACAAAGAATGTTACAACTATATTGTTTTTCATGTGGCTGATTAGAAAGAAGTTAAGAGTTACTCTCATGTTCACGAGGTTCAAGATCAGTGATTCTGCCAGACTGCCACCTCCCTGTACGGTGTCACCCCTAAAGTTCTCGAGCGCACCCCACAACTTTATTTGTTTTTTACCGTACAAACCGATGGAAACCGTGCAAAAACTAAACTTGCATCCTTGCAATTTTGACTGTACATTGCGAAACTGAGAATTCTCGTCAACACGGCTTGTGTCGTCAGTGTCACTCACAAAAGAGTCCTCTAAAGCTTTGTGAATTTGTTCCTCATCTATCGTGCATAAAAGTACCGAAAACTACAAAAGGTGAAAATAATGACTACGTCGTAAGACACACTTGGGTTCTGATGACCTACTAATACTAATTATACGGAATTTTTTGTTGGAACACCACCAACTTGAACATTGACTGAAAGTGTACATAGTCACTTAGACCAATCTTGCAAATTAAGACTATGCTCTAGGGGAAAATGAAATTCCGTGTCAGTTACGGGTTCATATATCTACATGCGATAGACGAAGCAATTAATCACGTAAGGCACTGTATTAGTACAAGCAATTAGAAAAATGAACCTGAAATATTTATTTCATAGAGATATCAACTATTTAAAACAACAAAAGAGAAAAAAATACCGCTAAATATGTTTCATGGACAGATTTTATGCCTTTTCTAGTGATTTAAATTATCTATGTCCGTGTGTTATTTCTAATTTCCCTTAATTGTCACGTTACCATAGAAAATAGAATTAAACTCAAGTAGAAATAATATATAAACCATAGTTTTCCATTAAAAGTTGTAAAAAAAATTTAAAAAATTTTCAAATATTTCTTTGGTTCTCCGTTCCAGTAGTCAAGACATTTCTCCCATCTACTTTCATCAAATGAATTTAATTTTATTTATTATGTTATGTAAGGCTCAGGACAGAAATTAGAACACAATTTAATTTATCGTTTTTTACATGAACAGAGTGAAAAAAATGGCATTAGCTTAATAACTCATCGTGTAGATAGATCTAACAAGGGAAAGGGCACTCAGATCACCTCGAAACCCTACTTTAAATTTCGTACACAGGTAGGTCGGCCACAAAGAGATCACCACACAAAAAATTAGCTGCGGTTTTGAAGTGTAAGTCCGTTGAATAAAAGGGTACAATTTGGACGCCGTCTCTTATACAGTGCTTGTTAAAGTTCCAGAACTGCTAAATATCTCGGTTAGAATGCGTTTTCTGAAAACTTGAAAGCAAGAAAAGTTGCAGAGAATCAACAGAGCTATCGGATGGACTAGCCCATCAAAATATATGGGGCCCTGTGTGTGCCCCATTCGGCCCAACTTTGATTTTTTAAATTTGAATTTCCATCTTATATTGGAGATTCTGTATCTACGAAAAAAAAACTAAATCAGAATATGTCCTGCTAAAAACTGTAGGATGTGAGTGCTGGGCCCTACAGGGCCGGAAGGCAGATTAATGGCGACAGGAGCTATAAGTTCCGGAAATGCTAAATATATCTGTTGGAATACGTTTTTTCTACATGGAGATTCAATTATGAAACGCATCTATTTCACGATAGTAGAATGTACGTTTAACCATCTACTGCTTTTATTCACATTTCATAATTCCTAATCCATTATTTATATAAAATACTGTGGGTTATGATCAGGACATATTCTGATTTATTTTACCCGTATACACAGAATCTGTAATAAACCTGGGGATTCTTATTAAAAAGAGTCAAAGTCGGGGGCCACAAAGTCCCCCACACATTTTGATGGGCTAGCCCATTCGATAGCTCTGTTAATTCTCTGCAACTTTTCTTGCTTTCAAGTTTTCAGAAAACTCATTCTAACCGAGATATTTAGCAGTTCTGGAACTTCAACAAGCACTGTATAAGAGACGGCGTCTAAACTTTACCCTTTTATACAAAGGCCTTGCACTTCAACTGCAGGCATTGCAATTTCTTGTGTTGTAATCTCTTTGTGGCTGATCTACCTGTGTACGAAATTTGAAGTAGGGTTTCGGGGTGATCTGAGTGCCCCTTCTCTTGTAAGTCCTGTATATGTTTTATTCATTGTGTATAAGATACAAGTAAAATTCAATCTAGAAGGAAGATAACGTGCGTCAAATTTGCCTCTGCACAATTAGTGCAGGCAAATGTAATAGTCTAAATCGTTAGTGCTACGTAAGAGGTCGAATAACAACGTTCCGTTTCAGTGTTCGCTTCTTACGGCAATCCCAATCATTTCAATCGTTAGATATCTAATTAGAGCGCTAGTCCTTTATCCGTCCGTGAGTTATTACACTTGATGTTAAGTTAGCCCAAACGTTTTGTCTTCGCTGGTTACGGGGATTCTAATAATGCAAATCGTTAGTGCTAAATTACGGCTGGTTAGCGCTCGATTGCAACGTTAATGCTCAATCCGTTAACGAGTCATTATTCATTCTATCGTTAGCTGCGAGTTGACGTCAAGTTAGCCCTAGCTTTTTATGTTCGGATCTTGCGAGGATCGCAATAGTGTAATTTGTTAGTACTACGTTAGTGCTGCAATCAAAAGGTTAATGCTCGATCCGTTAATATAGTGCTAGTTTTGACTGGCACTTTTGTTGTTACTTATGCAGTCGTTGTTCAGCCTTATTAGGGTGATCCTATGAGTACTGATCTTATTTTCACGTGCCCTCATCCTGACAGCGTAATGGTGAGGACGGGGACCAAGTAGCAACATATGGTGAGGATAACTGCGAAGTTGCAATGTGTGGATGAAGGCGAAGCTGAAATGTTGGTGCGAGGATGAGGGTGACGTTGAAACAGAAGGGGGGGACGAGAACAAAATTCAAGCGTAATTATGAGAGACAGTGATTTGAAGCTGCTATGGAACTTCAAACGTAAGGATGAGGTTGATTCAGCGGGGACGAAGATGAAGTCTAAGGGTGATGGAAAAAACTGAAATTTGAGATGCGGGTAATAGAGGTTAATGCTGAAGATGTTAAATTTAGATCGAAGGTGAGGGTGAGGGTGATAAACAAATTATAACATGTGATTAGGTAAGGCTTATGCCGAAGTTCAAATGTGAAAATCAGAGTATACCAAAGGTGCTTATCCTTGGTTATCCAACATGGACCTCTTCTGACCTAGTCCTAAAACGTGAAGTCGAAATTATTAGATCAAGGTTAAAGTTCTATCGTGATTTTGAAATTGAGAGAGGTTGTGGTTGAAGTCCCATCGCGAATGAGGATGGGGATCAGTGAGATTGAAGTAGAGTAAGGTTGAGGTTGAGTGAAGTCGATTTTCAAGTTCAATTGTAAGGTTGAGGATGAGTGAGACCCAGTGAGGCTGAGGTTAAGTAAGGTTGAGGGTAAGTAAGTTTGACATTGTGTGAGGTTGAGGATGAATAAGATTGACATTGTGTGAGGTTAAGTAAGGTTGAGGATGAGTAAGGTTGACATTGTGCTTGGTTGAGTAAGATTGGCATTGTGTGAAGTTGAAGTTTTATCGTGAGCTTGAAAGTAAGTGATATTGTGGTTGAAGTTTTATTATGAGGCTGAGGATGAATGAGATGTACGCGTACTTTCGATTTCGTTTTCGTTTGGAACATTTAATCAATGTTTTGAAACATTCTCTTAAGTGTTCCGGAGGAAAGAATGACTGTTTTATTTCTTTAATAATTCACGTGAGAGTTATTTTTCTTATAAACCTTAGGGAATTCTTGTAGTTTACAAAAACAACTAAAGTATATTCTTATTTATAACTTAAATAAACAAATGTATAGAAATACTTGTCCTAATTAAGTCAAAATAATAATTTCAAGCATTGTCTGTGTTATGCGTTTTAAATTTGTCCCTTGTTATATCCACTGAGGTGCATTAACGCTGTAGATCAACCCCGCCATCTTGGTACGCAGCTTCCATTGATTTACACGGGAATTGTTTTACTCATTTTATGCCTCTCGGATGTAGAATATTTAAGTTCTGCTTTCACAAAATTTGTCTTGGTGGTTATTTTGACTCTTGTATAGTTTTGGTTTGTGAAGTTTCTCCAAATATATAATTATAATGTATTATTAATAGTTTGCTATATAAATCACAATATGTTAACGGGAAATTATACTGTTCCTGTGTAAAATATTGCATTTCTATAAAGTAGCATGAGTAAAAGAGAGCATGACGATAAACTGGGCGAAAACAGAAGTTAAAACTATACTCCTGAAAAGTATAAAACGAGTAAAACAATTCCCATGTTAATCAATGGAAAGTGCATACCAAGATGGCGGGGGGTGATCTACAGCCTTAATGTCGAAGGGAGTTTCCCACATGACGTAAGAGAAATTAAAGCTAGATATTTCATTACATTAAGCAGACATTAACATTAAATTTAATTCATTTCAGTGCATCTTACGATGTGCTTAAGGAGCACAATACGTTTGTTACTTACTGCGAGTAGCTGTTTTAATACACTCTAATTAAAAGACAAAAAAATTAGCTACACTTATTCACTTGCTGAGTGTTAACGTAATTATAATATAATAACTGCCCTTAGAAAAATACTAGGCCTTCTAATACGCTTTGTTTTAAAAAGAGAATAGCATCTCACAATAGGTTGCCCTCTATTTTTTGTTTTGGAAACCGCACTACTTCTCTGGAGATTATTGACCTTGCGTAGTGTTCATTACTGTCTATCGTACCCTTCCAATAAAACGCAACTTTTCGCGAAGCGAGAATTAAAATCTGATCAATGAAAAAGTTCGCTGTAATAAAAAATGTACGCAGTTTAGCTGTAAAATGTTTCAAAATCCTGAAATGAATTTACGCAAAACTGGAAATGAAAAAATAAAAGACAAAAACAAAGTTGATTTCAATTCCGTTTTGGACAACTGAGCAAGGCAATTAAATTTAGAAGCACTGGAATGGTCAATTCACATCATACGTAGTTAGCCAATTAACAAAGTTTTCTTATTCAACTGTCTCCATCCTTGTTTTCATGATAAAGCAACCGTGCCTGCAATAAGTGTAAAATGTCTTCTGGTCTAGTAAATGTGACTTTGAAACTTGTTTTATTTGCTGCTAGATTATTTGCTGAAGTAACCACATCTACGTACGTGTAGGTTCAATTTCATTACATTAACCTTCTAGAGTTTCATCGAGTCAGTCTATCTGCCATTGGCATTGGTAAATTTCAATATCAACTTTAAGAGGTGTGAGCTTCTCGCATTCCAAATTAGTAATATGAAGGAAGATTGAACTACTGAAGCTTGAACATTTTTATATAAAATAATTTGTTTTAAAAATATATATTAATAATAATTAATGTTTTCTTACTCACTACTGGATGATAGCCTCCACCATTTCCCAGCAAATATATCTCAGCTACCATTCACATACATGCGGCGTTTGAAAAACTTGTTTTTTTTTTCTACCCACCTTGTGATTGGGTTTCTTCCAAGTCATTTCTTTCTCTGGGATATGTTGTAAAACACATAAGTCATCCACCTTCAATCCACTCGTCTAGCTATATAACCAACGCATTTCCACTTCATCTTTTTTTAGCTGTCTTCATCTCATCCTTCATCTTTATTGGAAATCGAATCTGTTTATCTTCGTCCCTCCTAGTTATTCCTAGAATGCATCTCACATCACTCTTTCTGTAGAGAAAAGTAATCAAATTTGCCTCGTAGCCTAATTTCGCCCACACAATGCTCTCAGTAAGTATGAGTTTGAAGTTATCGCAGTCGGTTGATACGTCCGAAGTAACGCGCGAACAGTAATCTCTGAAGTTTTGAACTGTGTGGTGTGTATTGTGTATGTCTCGTGGTCTTTTGTACTTTTCTCCTTGTGGGAGTTTCGCAGTGCTTCCCACGTTGCCCAATAGCTACAATAAACTGTACGTTTTATAGTGGCAACGATAAGAATACTTAGTGATAACTGAACTATAGTATCCACTGATATTTCTTGAGGAAAAAAGGTTTACCCTGGTGTACAAAGAATCACATTTCACAGTATCAAGGTAGTTCTAATTTGGCTCTTCTGATAGGACCAAATTTACAGTTCCTAAATTTGACACTGTAGAACATGAACAACGCGAATTAGCTTAGAGAACCTGAGAATAAACTGTAGTTCAGTGAAAACTGTTTAATATATTTTATATTTGATAATTATATATTCATGTCTAACAGTGCGAGAGAAATTTCAAAAGATACAAATAAACAGCTTCGTAGAATCGAACTTAGAGGACTTCATTTATCAAGCAGCGACAGCAAAGGAGATAATCACTGTAGTTGCATATCGACAAGTACGGAAACTATAACTTCTTACGGCACAGAGTGTTCCATTAGCGAAGTACTGTACTTTAAAGAAAACAAGAAAGAAAGGTGTAGAAGATGTTAGATTTGGTTCCATGAAAACTGTGTTGGTAAAGAAGAAAATATCCACTTTTCATCTCTGATATATTTGGTTGCAATAACTAGAGAGGGATTTAAAGATACAATCTACATTTTCTCCAGATTTTGTGTATTCAACTCACAATGAATGCAAGGTTTTTTATATTTACAGCTTTTTAGACCTATTTGGTTTAGAAAAGTGACCCAGGTATAAATTGTTTATATTATCCCACTTTAGGTTGTAAAAAGGTTTCTCGTGTTGTTTTTCTAAAACAAAATGTTTCATTTATTGTAGCTTTTTGTGTAGCAGCAGACAATGGCCAAAATTTGGCCGAAATTTCATGCCGACTTTTCCAATGATTTCGAAAATATATTTGATGATGATCTGCAATGATTGTGATTTTGGCCTTGCGAATTTAATATTAATTTCTATAAAAGTCATTTTAATTATTTAGTAATTAATACATTTAAATATATAAAATTTATTCCTTTGAAGTACTAGCAAGTCTAAATAATTATTAATAAGGGTTATACAAAAATATTTAGGCGTACTTGGTAAGTCAGAATATATTAGGAAGTATTAAGATTTGTGCGTTTTCCGTTGTTCGGCGAGTGGAAGTGACGTAATTTATAGATACTTTTCTTAAGATTGTTTGTTCGGCGCTGCCTCTGACATCTAGGTTTTGTAAAGAAAACTCAATCAGCGGAATATTCTGAAAAGTCTGCGTATCGTTGCTTTGGAAAAGTATTGGACCTTGTATTTGTATAAAACGGGGAAGAACACCTCTTAATGATACCACCATTATCATCAAGTAAGTATTTGACTTATTTTTTTTTAGACATTTAAGTGAGTATTTTCAATAAAACGCTTGTCAGTTGTTTTCTTTGCTCAAGTACGTATGACATTCCATACTCAGAATTTGCAGATACGCTTCAGACGGAAATAGTCCTGTGATACATTCATTGCCAGTCAGCTGCATGTAAGAGAGATCTTAGTTGCCGAACGCGCCTATTAATACATACAGACGTTACGGTCACTATTGAACAATGGAAAATGGATAGTGATTTTTTTTCCAAGTTTGTAAAGTATGGAACGGTAACTTTATATCTGATATCGGTATTGGTTCAGTGTGATGGTTGGCGGCTTTAAAATGTGCACCAAACGTCCGTTTTCTGCGGATATGAGTGTGTATACCTACACTACGTACTTGTCCACTTAACCAAATCCGTATTTATGCACTGGTCGAAAAGGGGCACGAGCTTTTGCACTCCCTTTGTCAAAGGAAGTCATCTGTTGAATCGTAAACGAAATCATGTACATCGATTCTTTTTTTTCGATCTTCGACCATCAGTCTCGTATGGAGTCGACACTCATAAACTGGTGTTCTAGACAAAACACATTCGACAATAAACTTCCACCGTTGTCAAGCCTTCCTTCACCTTCGAGAAATCGAATTTAAGAGCGAATCGCATACTTAACGAATTCTCTATCTTACTGCTTGTGTTGGAGGTTTCGAGAAGTCGAATCAGCGTCCTTGATAAGGCTTAGCATTAAGGCGCAAACCATGAAGAGATATTATAAACTGAGCGCCTAGTTGAATTAGTGACAATAATTTGAACCAAGAACGACCATTGTAACCTAGTGACACCTAGCGGCCGTAATGTAAGTTTCATGCATTTTCCTTTGCTACTCTTCAAAGATGGCAGCGTTAGCTACTCAGTCAAAGTCCGTTCATAACGAATTTAGAGCCGCGTTACATTTGCCCTTAGGAAAACGAAAAAAAGGTAATTCTTATTTCATCTCTGTCAGTATTTCGATACCAAGAAACAGAACAAATTCTTCTATAATATGCTTTTCTGAAGTTTGGTCTCAAATATTCTAAGTGTTCCTTTAACTTCAAGAGTAATTCTGATGCTGATTTTGATTCAAGTAACAGCTTTATTCCGGACCCGCTCAGTTCGGCGCCACCGTTTCGGCGTTGTAATGTTTCGGCACCGTAACGTTTCGGCGCCAGAGCTTTACCAAAGAATCACACCAGGGAAACTATTGTATTAAAAAAAGTATTTAAAAACTTCGTCTATAAGAAGCGACAGAAGAACTGATCCTGGGGTTGTGTTCATGGAAGAAATGAATGTGTAATGAAACTTTTATATTTTAGTAAGCACTTGAAAAACATTTTTTCAATGATTTTATTGTGAAGTGTTTCTGTCTGACAGAAAATGGATTTATTCATTTATTTACAACATAAACAGTCTGAGCTCTAGCAGGGACGTAACTAGGGAGGAGCAAACGGGGCATATGCCCTGGGCGCAGGATTCAGGGGGCGCTAAAGTGAGTAAGCATTTATTTTAAAATAGATATTCAGCTCAGAAACCAAAATCTATATAAAAGAAGAAATCAATAAAAAAAATGCATAATGTGTGGTTGTTGTGTGAAGTATATGCGTTAACGTAGGACGCACAGAAATATTTCTTATATATCAATTTTGTGTGGAAATTCAATTGCCGGGGTCCTTAAGTCCACAACAAGGTAAAGTGAATCGAATGACTATCATCTGCGGTCTCAGTGACGTCGAAATACTTATTTCACAAGGTTTGATCTAATCCAGCCCTCATGATTGGGATCTTTTTGTTAGACTTAAGAAATAAAAGAGTAATCATTTCCAACATTTTCAGTTTTTTTCACCTCGTTAGGTACATTCATAATTACCGTTTTCCTCACTTGGGGCCGAACTGAACTGGCGCCGAAACGTAGACGGTGTCTAAATGTTGGCGCCGAAACGTAGCGGACCAAAGTCAGGTTCTAGTATCGCTGGCTACCGTAAGATGGCAGCACTATAGACCGATACTGTTTCCCTCTTCAGTTAACATATGGAACTTTCTGAGTTAGTTATGCAGAGTTAGTATCATCTGTCGCGACATAAAATATATTTTTTTATGTTGGGTTTTGTTATATGGAAAGTGTGTGATGAAAACTGTACGCTGAAATATCCTACTTACTCGGCTCTGACGTATAGCGTGACGTCACAGGCCTTCGTCAACTTCGGGTGTTCTCGTGCTGGTTCGGTTCGTAGCAGCCGACGTAGCTTTCATGCGAGGCAGGCCGGTTTAACTCGGCCATTGTATGTTTTGAGGTAAGCCTGCTAGGTCGTGAAGTTGGGGCTTGTTGTTGGTACGATGTCACAAAGTGTTTCGTTGATCTGTTAAAAGAGTTTGGAAGTCAATTGGTGGTAGGTCTTTGGTCTTATGGTTTTAATTAATGACCTGGAAACATTTTTTTTTTTTGATCAACTAAATGCTTGGTGACATTTTTTGTGTAGAGAGTATGCTCCCTTTAGTAGTGTGTTTGTGAATTATAATATAGTAAGGTATTATCCATGGTAGTATTTCCAGTAGCCTATTTAGTTGTTTCCTTTTTTGTATTGGAAATTCACTGGAATACTACGTGTGTTACTGCGTTGCAAATATTATGTTATGGGAGCCGTGTGAACCATGTGGCTTCGCGTGATACGTTAGTGGCCATTTTGACGATCTTTTTGAATTTGTTGTTGTTTATATTGCTAATTGACATATTTATTCGATGTCATTTTGTTAATGAATTAAATAGCAATATTTGTTATGTGGCCTTGTTTTTTTGCGAAAGTAGTGAGCAGAACCACCACCAACCCCAATAAATATTATTATATCAATGTGGTCGACTTATGTCGCCGCACATCCCTGCGTCAAGTTTCTTTGAGAAGGGCAGGCAAGAAAATAAAAGCTCGTGGTTCGTTACGGCCAGAGCATGAATGAGTGTGACACTTGAGGCTGTGAGGCGTCCAAAAAGATTACTCGACTAACATCAAACTGACACTTTGGATACCCTTACTATTATTCATAAAATGACTTTGAATGAATTTTTCTTCACCGACTCAATAATATACCATCCATTACGGTTGACATTTTTCATGCCACCATGTGGAAAGTTCGAGAAATATACAACAGAGAAAACTTCTAGATGTGGTTCAAAGACGTCCGTGAAGTTGGCCCCTCGCACATGAGCACTAACGATCATTTATAGTGCATCGGTTAGTGCTTCGTTAGCGTTCCTATGTGCTACCACTCAATTCGTTAGTGCTACAAAATTACCATCAGAATTAACCAAAAAGCTTGGGAGGGGCCAACTTCACGCTAGTCACCCCACCGAAACACAATCGGTGTTGTGTTGAAACCTAGCGCAATCTTTAGTGCTTCCAGGAAACACCCAGCAAGCCAAATGCCGACCCCGACGGCTGCCCGACCAACTAGTAGTCGGGGAATGGTCGGCGCAATCCATAATTGACGATTGATCGTCGGGCGGCTTTTCGGGACGCCGTCGGTGTTGTCAGGCTATCTTCCGAGCCACCGTCGGGGTCGGCACAGAGGCGTAACCCCGCCCAAAACCCAGCCGCCGAGGTTGGCTTCTCGTCGGGATTTTTCAAAACCCGACGTCGGCCCGCTCGTTGGCTCGCTTGTTGGCCTACCTTCGCCGATAGAATGCCGACGTCTCCTGGCTTGCTGGGCACTAATCGTTACGTTAGTACTTCATTGTTAGTTGAGATATAAACAAAGAAAGTGTAATGAAGTTCTTTTAAAATACATGGGGGAATATTTCGAGTCCGTTTTCTAGCCAAGTAAGGCAGCACTAACGGTCAGTTATAGTGCATCGGTTAGTACTTCGTTAGTGCTTCTAAGTGATACAACTCAGTTCAGTAGTGCTTCAAAATTACCGCCAGAATTAACCAAAAAAATTTGGGAGGACACAACTTCGTGCTAGCCTCCCCACCACCAAGGCACCAACGTTGAAACCTAGCGCAATCGTTATTACTTCCTAGTACAGAAATACCTACATTAGTGCTTCATGAGTGTAGGTGCCAGAATCTAAAATCTTGGGAATTTAAACTTAAAGTGTTTTACTAAATTTTGTCTTCTTGTCATACAATTTATTATTATTAATAATGCTTCTGTTTTTTACTCAGGGTCATTTAACAGAAATCTTACTGACTGAAAGCTTTTGAGTTAATTTCTGAAATGTAAAAGAACGTATTCATAAATTTAAGATGGTAGCTTCAATTATCAAATTCAACATGAATCGAAATAATAATTCTCACTGTTTCGCATTATCGCGATCCTAAAATCAGAGCTGTCGTGACTTCGCATTCCATAGAGCCTACATTCTATCCCAGAACCCGGCCACTCTGACTAGGGTTTATGCAAGGGTTTTGTATAGTCGGATCAAGCAAATACCAAGATGACACTTGCAACTTAGGCCCTAGTTGATTCCTTCCCTCATCCTTCTCCGTCTCTTTCCCTTTCTGAGCCATAAATGCCTAAAGACCACATAAATTTAAAACAATCTTAAATTCAAAAATTTGATATAGCTGTTTGAATTCCGACTTTGCCAGAAAAAAGACTGAATATTTAATACAATAGTTTGATGACATTTTATTGAACACTAATGCTGTAATTCGACACTTATTATCAGTAACATAGCACTAACAAATGGAACTATCGAATGTGCCTGATGAATTTGTGTTCGAGCCTGATTGATACATGAAATACTAATTTTACGAGTAGAAACTATTGCTGCCAATATTCTTCCAACGAATAACGTATAATATTCAACTGAAAATTCGAATATACGGAAAGTTTCTAATAGTATTCAAATATTCGAAATTGCAGAGATAATCGAATGTTATTCGAACATTTGAATAGTCATAGCTCTAATTTTGACTGGTACTTTTGTTGTTACTTGCATCGTTCTTTTTCAACAGCGTGAAGATTCATCTTACTTTTACTTGCCATCATATACTCAACGCATAACGGTGTATACGAGGACCAACTGTCAACGTAAGGTGGAATGCCGACAAAGTTACAAAGTAATAATGAAGGTGTATGAAGCTGAAGCTGAGACGTGGTGTGAGGGTGAAGGCGAAGTTTATTTTGTTTTATTTATGACCTTTAAGGCGAAGTTGAAACAGAGGGTGAGGGATAATTGGCGATTCTTAGTAATTGAAGATAAGTAAATTGTTAATAGCATTTGAAGATATACCGTATGTTGTAAATTATAGATTACCAATTCTTGAATTAAATTAGCACACTTGCCCCCAGCCAATATTTTGGCTCTAACACTTACACTAATGAAGCACTAATTTTGAGATTCTGGCATTAAGAGGCACTAAGAATGCACTAACCACTACAACACTAACGATCGCTATTCTGAACTTGACAAAACAACTGGCACCTATTCTAACGAAGCACCATTGTTGCGGTTTGGGCGCTAAGGAACACTAACCATTGACACTGATTTTAACATAAGTGCATGAAGTAGGATCAGCGGAAACTTGGACCCGCTAGCACTGTACTGACGCTAGCACCTACTCTAATGAACTACTGACGCTGGAGGATAGTGCACTAATAAACACTAACATTGCACTAACCATTCGCACTAATTTATAGTTAGTGTTTGAAGTGGTGCTAGCGTAAACTTACCCCAAAAGTGTTATACTTCTTGGGCCTACACTAAAGAAACAATAACATTGGGGCTGTTGCACCAAAAAGAACTAAAGATGCACTAAAAATTGGCACTAATTTTATCGTTAGTACATAACATGGTAAATCAAGCTCATTCATGTGAGATTGTACTATAGGTGGGACACTTTACTTTGCCAATTATTAGACGGGATATACTTCCCCATGCATTTTAAATGGCACTTCATCACACTATCTTTATTTATATCTCCGCTAATAATAAAGCACTAACGTAACGATTAGTGTTTGCTGGAAGCACTAACGATTGCGCTAGGTTTCAACGTTAGTGCTTTGATGGGGGGCTAACGTGAAGTTGGACCCTCCCACATTCTTTTTCTGGCGGTAATTTTGAAGCACTAACAAATTGAGTTGTATCACTTAGGAACACTAACGAAGAACTAACCGATACAATATAAATGATCATTAGTACCCTTGTGGGAGAGGCCAATTTCACGAACGTGGTTTAAAGGCCATAAATAAAATTGAATTCATGTGGATGAGAATTCAAATTAGCACACAAAAGTATTTAAAACGGCCAGATGAAATGGAAAGATTTTAAAAGTATATATGAGTTTCAAACTCATGATTTGCGACCTCACCTTGTAAATTAAAGCTTGCATCTGAATAAAACACATAATTTCTTGGTCCTAGTGTTATAAATAAAACTCTATTTATTTTCTTGAAATTTACGGAGCTAAGGTTACTGATTTTCAAAACTATTCATTACACAGTGCACCATCTAGTATATCTTATCAAAATAAACAAACATATAATCAGGTTTCAATTACTTCTAGTTAGTTGAACTAGGTAACTGCAATAAAACGAAATTACTCAACTGGAAAAAGCACTACAGGAAGCTGAAAGAGGCAAACATGAACTACAGAGACTAACACTGTTAAAATAAAAAGCTTTAAAAGGTTTTAACGTTTTATATAAAGCACCGATTTATTTTTAATTTTGACTTTTTCCATTCGCTATAGCACTTTTTCCTCTTCTTGTAAACAAACAAAACGATTCTTTTTGCCATATGTGTTAATGAATATTTAACTTACAACTACGATTACACCTTTGTGCCAAACGAATCTCAATGAAATGTGCAGCCTTTAATTCTATTCGTTAGTCATTTAGAAAATTGATTACCGAACGTTTTCACAGAGAATATTTAAGTCGAATTACGCAAAAGGGCTCATCCCGTACTGCTACATGCCTTTTTTCTTTTCTTCTGAAGTTCACTTCAGTTGAATTGCCGTGTTTTAAAGAAGATACTCCGAAAAGCAGATCAAAATAGTTGAAAAACGTCACATGTTTCTTTTTCCGTCTACACACAATAGTTTTGCGGAGAAATTGAATTATTTCAGTTTACTGTAATCTTTAATGATATATTAATAACGTTATTACATCAGCAACTTCAAATGTATCACTACGGTAATAATGCCTTAAAATATTTATTAGCTATATTCATATTGAACAATATAACTTAACTTATAGTTATATTTCTGTGTGGCAAAATTGGCTTCATGTCCTTATCCAGAGACACTCTGATTGATCTGTAAACCGAATTATAAATTGATGAGAATTTAACTTTCTGTTGTAGGTTTTCTTTTAAATCCTCTTTCCCTTACAAGGGACAATCACCAAGTGGCAGAGAACGATTTTAATGAAAGTTAGTTTGTAGGCACAGCGCCTAGATATGACGCACAAACGATATGACGATGTCGTTTTGAAAGCTGCCATCGTGACTCCGGTTCAAAATTTTTAAATATTCTGCTTAAATGTTCCAAGAAACTGAATGATGATGTTAGTTTCCTCATAACTCTAATCCTGTATTATATGACCCACGTTCTATTTAAAAGTTTTGAAGAAGAGTCAAGATTTCCACTTTCAAGATAGCGGTCATTGTCGTCATACCCATGTATCGTCTCCTCTCCAGTATCTATTTAATAGCAATCTAGTTTCAATATTTTTTTTAACAGTTTGTAAAAGAAAAGGCGTATTACTAACTCTGTACTCAATTTACATGCTCTTTAAATTCCATCTTTCTCGGGTCCCCTTGCCGTTATTTGTTGACCATAGCATTTATAATTTTGGCAGTGGAACGTGGATGTTTACCTAGACGTTGTACCTATATACGCATTCTCATCAAAATCGGCCTTTGCCACTTGGTGATTGTCCCTTGTTAGTTACTATAACATAAAATGTTTTTTTTTTCTTTACCATCAAATAATGGTGCAAGCTTTGGGAGATAATTTTTTATAACAAGAAAAAAGTTGTTTTTAAAGAAATTTCGAAACATACGCAGTTTCGGAGCTATGAGTGACGCCATATTCGACACATAAAGATGTGAAGGATGTCGGGTTTTTAAAGTCTAGAGAAATGAACTTTTAAAGTTAGTTTTTTCCTTATCTTTAACATGGCTGGGGCGAAGAAAATTTATAGGATAGTCAGTTAAGAAGGGCATCAGACATACGTCACTTCTCTACAATAAAGAGTGTCGTGTATAAGACTAATTTTCAACAACAAATGGTCTTCCTCTATACGGCTCATTTCTAGAGATATGGCGTCATTTGGGACGATGCCATCTAAACTTTGAACTCCTGAAGTTTCAAAAATACTCGTGTTTCGAAATTCCCTCAAAAGAAACTTCGTTCTTGTTTTTGTTGTAGATAATTACCTCTCGAAGTTTATTCAATTGTTTCAAAGACACCCTGTATAATCGTAGAAGGCAAAGTGTTACAAAATAGGTTTGATGGAGACATTCTGTAATCTCAAATGAGACTCTTCTACCAATGTCTGAGAGAGAGATTACTTTAAACTGGAACAGTTCCCAAAAAGTACTCATTCTACAATTTGATTAAGAACTAGGTGACCCCCACATTTTTTTCCGCTGCGATAACTACCTGATTTTCGTCTTGTGTAGCCATTTTGTAATATGAGAGCCACATACGATAGATGTCAAATGTTTGAGAGATGCAAAACGAATAATAAGCAATATTTAATAATTGAAAAACAGTTTCCATTTGTAACTGTGAATTCGTACTATTTTTCCCTGTCGTAACACGTAACCCTTAATTTTAGGGCATACAAGATTGCTCACAATATTCCAAGTCCTAGCGATAACAATCATTCTAACAACGATGCTCTCACTCTTTATATTAAACATCCAATTACATTACATGTAATCAAGGGAACTTTATTAAATTTATCTATTTATGGCCTTAAGCCAGTTTTGGTTCAGGCCGAAGTGGAATAAGTGAGATAATGTTGGAAGGAAGTCTGCCATTCTGGCATTTGCCTGGTGTCTAATCTATGACCTCAGTCAGGATCGTTCCCAAGGACCTTCCGACTGCTAACCCAACGCTCTCCAAACTGAGACTGAAACTATATGCATTAAAAATATATCATCTAATCATTTTTCGCAGTAGCAGGTTCCAAAATACCTCTATTATAAGCTGTAGAAAAAGGGCTTGGACTTTTTTCCTTTTTACTCCTACGGATGGTGTTAAAGATACATGGAAAGACATACTGTTCATAGACGTTAATTGGTAATTAGATAATATCCCATTTCCTCACAAATAGCAATATAGGGTACACATTTCATAACGTATTTATGTTTTTGACGTTGACGGGGAGAAAAATGTTATGTGTTTTTATCGAATAAATTTAATGACACGAAAAGCCTCGTTCAAGGGTAAAACTTAATTAAAATCTGATTTCCTTCGAACAACATCCTACAGATTACGTCAAGTAACTCCATTGCATTGACTGCTTCTTCTAACTAGTTAATGAATCAAAGAACATAAAAACATAATAATTACGACGACACGAGGAAGAAGCTTATTTATTAACGTAGAATATCTTCCAAGATATTGATATATGTTTTTGTTTTTTAATAGTTAGTTCTTTCTGCAAATTAGGTTTCTTGATTTTATCAATATTTTCATCCTTCCGTGCACGGAAATATGTTTAGGGTTAATGAAAGCTTAGAGCTTCCAGTTTAAGAATATGAAAATTATGAACGAAAGACCTGCCTTGAGGCAAAGAGTATAGCGAAGAAAAAGGACTTGATGATTAAATAGAAGAACGGAAAAGGATGGAAAGAAGAAGAAAGCACACAGCAAGAGAGGAGTTAGAGCGTGAGACAGAAAGGGATAGAAGGAACGCAAATAGGGGAGGAGAAGCTACTGAGGGAATTATTAATAGTGCGTGGGTGAAGTATTGAAAATCTCTGAAGAAAAGGAGAAGAAGGAACGAGAAAGCGGTAAGAGGGAGATCAAGGAAGACAGAGTAAAGAGAAACATGAAAGAAGAAACGAATAGAACTAGAGAGAGCGAAGCAATTAAAAAGCTAGCAAGGAAAAAGACCGAGAGAATGATACAAACAATCAGAAGGAAGGAAAAAAGTATGAAAGCTGCAAAACAGAACACATAGAGGGAAATGATATATAGAACAAAATATGAAAGAGAAAACTAAACGACGTGTATGAGTGGAACAGTAAAGAGACATCAAGAGACAGTTAGGGAGACAGTAGGAGAAACAGAGTTAACTGGCAGGAAAAGGAAGAAAGGAATAACAAGTACACACACACACACACAAAAAAAAAACCGTTTGTGTTTACCAAAAGTTTGTTACAATAGGCCTCGAACTCAACTTTGTTTTCTCTCAAGAGATGTTTGTTTAAACGTAGCAAATAAAGAGCACGGATAAAAATATAGCAACGCCGAGCAGAAATACAACGGCGGTTCTCGTATTTTGAAATCTGACACGCTACCTACATTTTAAAAAATTATTTTGTGATTAGGCAAGACACAAACTTAACAAATATCGAACTCTTAATGTGTGTGTATGTATTTTCCCCTTTCAGGATATCATTAGTTATATATAGCCTTAGTATAATTACCATACAGCTTTTTTTTGCACTTAATCTCTGCATATTTAAATCTCAAGGCATGTGCATATAGGTCTTCTCAATTAATATGTCTCTATTTTAATATAATATTGTAATGGAAACTGGATTAGTGTGTAACTGTGTCAACAGAATAAAAGAAAACAGTCACAGCAAACATAAGGAAATAAGAAATGCACACACAATCAGTTTATGAAGCAGACGACGCCGACTCCAAGCGGTGAGGTGTGGAAGTGCGTTAATCACGCCTACAAGAAAGGTCTATAAAAGGCCAACCTGATACCTTCAGGATATCACTTAATTATTTCGGCTAGTGGTCACCTCTTCCCCCTCTGACTTGGTCTTCAGTCAGAGTCCTACCTCTACCGCCGATTGGTCTGAAGTTAGAATCCTCACTGCAACTCTCCACTCCGCAAACACCAAAGTCGATGTAAGTCGTTACAAGAAAGAGGTGATCCACACTAACTTTACCACAAGCCCATGTTCCGGGTCCTCATTTTATTATCTGTAAATCTTTGTATATAACGCTTATTAGTGGACTTCGGTAATAAAAGATGTCGGTTGAAAGTCAACAGTGTCTATGCTTTATTTATCAACTACAGTAACATCGATCCTACGTCGAAAGGCTCCACTAGGTGTAACTAATTAACTGCTACCACCAAAAATCATTACGATATGTTTGTGTGTCTGTATAGTTATCCAATACGCAATTATTTTTTTCTATCATAAACACTTTAAAAGCCAGGAAAATTTATAATTTATTCGATACTATAATGTTGGAAACTTACTCTTTTGATCACTTGCCTTGTTTAAATATACGGAGTCCATATTTTGTACTGTGAACACACTTGACTATTCTATGCTGTAATGTGTCCGTTTCGTTACAAGGTTGTATAATATCTTTAACTGCTAATGACCCACTAGTAGGACATATTATGAATTGTTAAGTAAACTTAATCATGAAGGTCTGACATTTTTGTAATATCCTTCTAGTTTTCCCATATCAAGGGCCAATCGTGTTCTTGATCCTTAGTATGTGAACCAGGTTCATAATATTTGATAGTAAAATAAATTATCGTATATATCTTTAATAGATCGTAAATCAATTTTAGTTTTATTCTTTAAAGTATACGCTACTCCTATAAATACTTTTCTAAATATTTCATTTGTTTGTTCCATTCAATAATATTCAAAGGCAATTCCAGTTTTTTTTTTTTTACTGTGTTTAACATACACTGGCCTGAAAATGTATTTGGATATTCACAAATAATTTGTACCGTTATATGTAGTAGTAAAGCTCTGCCTTGTAGGTTTAAATTTTTTAGGTAGATTTCTAAGAAAATATACCTATTGAGATCGGTACGATATGAAAGTGT
>JAGDQP010008043.1:49936-60962 GCA_022664845.1 Lepisma saccharinum | reverse complement strand
TGTGTGTGTGTGTGTGTGTGTGTGTGTGTGTGTGTGTGTGCGTGTGTTCAAGCCTTCAGGAGGCTATTTAATACAACGTTAAATACATTCGCTTATGACAAACAAGAAAACTACTTCTTCGGGTCGCCGGGTAGAAGGCACCGTACAAGAGGATCGCGGCATGAAAAAGGTTTAGAAACAATGTGTTGAATCGATCTCTGCTCATGCCCTGTGCGCTTTGTTTTGGACAAACACCTTGTGCGCATGGGTTGATTTAGTAGAGATATCCTGGAGGGCAATACAATTTATCTTATGGATAACAAATTGCAAAGCTATCGTTTAGAATGAAACATTTGAAGTCACTCAGAAATGATTGAGAGGCATTGCCGTCCATAAACCTGCCCATGTGTGTGCGTGCTTTTTTTCGGTGTTCACCCGTTTTCTTCCACTTTCTTCATTCCACCAATTAATCCCATCATAATGCATCCGGCCTGAACCAAAGTTGCCTAAAAGGCCTTAAAACTATATTTAAAATTAAGTTTAAATTATATTTTATGTATGCAAGCTAATTCACCTGCCTCCCGTCTAAAAGAGCCAACATGGAAAGAGGGCATAGCCCACTCTCCCGCAGTCGCACAGCTCGAACTACACGTAACACCGTAAATCGTTGGACGTGTTATCAATGGACGCGTGTCGATTTGCACTTAGACATTCGTATAAATTTATAAAATATTTATTTTATAAAATACGTTAACTATTTTATGAAATAGGTGGCAACACTGACAGTTGGGGACGGAGACAATTTTTGTATTGTATCGAATAATATGTGTGTCAAGCTTGGTGCTGATACGCCCACATTGAAGCAATTTGAAAAAATAAATATTTACCACACTGAAAACTGAGACGCAATACCATACCCGGAATTCATCTACGACCTGGCCCAGTATCTACTGAATACGTGGGCAAACTTTGGTGGAAATCAATTGACCCTTATAGTTTTAGATACTTGCGTCTAGGGCTAGTGCGCGTGGAGACAATGTATTTGTGCAAGTCGCGTGTGCAACAAATAAAAAAACGAATCTGACTTGCCTAAATTTAAAGTGTCTTTTTTCACTACTTTTATTAAATTTCCTAATGAGTATGTACATAAAAAAGTTAATTTTCTTGATAAAAAAATTGTAAAAGTAGCGATGCTTTCGTTTGATTTCCGGACCTCTCGATCAACTTAACAATACGTTGACTACCGAGCCAAACAGTTAATTGTGGAATGCACGCTCCTCGGTGCAACTAATAGTTCAAGAAGTTGTGCGCTGGCGCGACAGTGGACAAAGTTTTGGAAACTGGTTTCCGTGAGATGCTAGTGATTTGGATTACTAACTACATACAGAAAGACACAGACAAACTTCCTAGTTTACCGGATCGCTGCGGGTCGGGGTTGGCAGGAGCTTACGGACCGGGGCGGGCTGGTGGGGGCCTGGATTTGCAGGACTCTAATCAGTGCAAAATGTATATATTCAGGAAGTGATTAATGTTTTTTTCATCTCAAAAAGTATAGTGAAGTAAAATCGCATTCGCACGATGTTAAACGAAAAGATGAGACAGCTTAGGTTAGTCATCAAGAATTACATTTCTAAATTCCTAGCCAACCAAAGTTAGACAAATCAAAAAACAAACTTTCTGCTCTATTTCTGAAAACAACCCAATTGTCTTCTGTTGATTCTGTTTAGAAGAAACGCAAGAAAAAGTATTAAAAATGACGCAACACAAGAAAGATATTATTATGTTGAAAAATTTAATAAAGTTGGAATCGTTTAGAATTTAAATAAAAAGTTACTTTTTGATACAAGTTTACTTGAAATAAGATAATGAACTGTATATTTTGAAACAAATTAATACCAATGTGCACTTTTACGCTAATCAACACATGCTACAGTTAAATATTTCAGACGCATACTATGAATATAAAGTTTAGTAAGTCATTACAAATAATTTCAGATTCAAGTTAACTGAAAACAATTATTCTATTCCAGAAATAACATATCGTCGTCGTAACTGCAATACCCCGTATGTGGGAAATCATCAATTTTTCAGGAAGACCAAAAACCGGGTTCTGTACTACAGTCTTGAATACAATTTACGTACATTAAAGTTGTTATATCTCAAAAAGTAGAAGTTGCTTTCACATGAAATTTACCTACAGTGTGCAGTTTACACAGAACTATAAACTGGTGCAAAAACATGAAAAGTTAAAAAAAATGCCACATAGGGGGTATTGCAGTTCCGACGACGATATACTACAAATTATTAACGATTTGATTTCAGATTTTAGATACTCAAGACAACGTCTCAATAAACTGTATAACATCAAAATTGCTAGAAAATGGTACACAATATTGAACTTAGAAAGAAATTAACAAATTTTATTTAATGTATAATAATAATAATAATAATAATAATAATAATAATAATAAATTTAAATAAGTGTGTTTTGGATTGACTACAGAATCACAATTATTGGTTGAATATATATAGTGGGAAAATATTGCATTTTTAGAGTGATGTTGAGCCACGCAATATTAATATTTAAAGAAAGAAATAGAGTACACTTGAAAAAAGTAATCACATAATTCCATTCCCAAATTCTCTTATCAATTATACTTTTCCTGTAAAAAGTAAATATTGGCTTGTAACGATCCATCTACATGCGCTACAAGTCTACAGATACTTGTGGACATTTACTTGTGGGTTACAAGTGTAGACGACTGTTATTTCGAGAAACACAGTCACTAATAATACTAGTAACATTCATTTGTGATACTAGTCCGTGGACTTGTAGGTAGTATGTTAGAACTGTTACGGCAGGTTTCACCAACGCTGGTTAGAAACTTAAGCACATTAACGTCTGATTAACAGAAATTACTGTTTCTCCAACATCGGTTAACGCTAATGGTCTGTGAAAGCTCCCGTTAACTTTAATCATCCGAATTTCTGTGATTAATTATTTAACAGTACGATAGTGATGTTACTCAGAAGTTTGAAAAGAGAAAACAAAGGGAAAGAAAGTAAAAAATAAAACTACGTGATAATAGAATGAATATTTACTTTTGCACACTACAGTTCAATCAATAAGTTTTATAATCGAAAACGATATTTTAAATAAATAACTGCTTAAAATTAATGTCAGGTCTTGGTGCAATTTGCAATGCTATATCAGGACTTGGTGTGCGCTCTATTCGTTGTGGGCTTCGTGGCGTAATTCGTTAGTGCGTGTTCTGAAGCAGGTTATATTTTAGTTGCGGTGGTTCGAACCCTGGCCAGGAGATATATATATTTCCTTTCACTAAACTTAAAAGGAACATGAATGTGATGGTTATTATATAATATTTTGCTTCTTAAATGCTTTATATAGGTTAAAGTTGAATTTAATATTTTTACATATTTTGCGAAATTAACGTGACCAAGATTTCCATATAACACACAAAAACAAGAGTTCGGTGTCAACACACACAAAAACATACACACACACTGAGAAACTATCACTACACACTGGAAATCCATGCTTTGCTCCCACAGCTTGTAACCATATGTTTGCTTGAAACAATGAAGAGAAGGGAACAGGTGGGGAAGAGTCTGTTAAATAATATAGCACATTCACGGCAAGCTGACATTGCTGTACAAGCAGTGTTAAAATCATACACATGACAGTGTCTTCAACTTAAAATAATTAATAAGTTATTCTTTACCATATGTATAGTAATTCAACAACGAAAACAAGAGTTGCTATCTTATACAAAACTTTTAAGTGTTGCCAACCGTAAATTATTTTAATAAAATGATATCACCTAGTTTTCTTATTGTCCGATATGGTCGCATTTTTAGACTATATCTCAAGAGCCAAATTCTCTTACCCGTAATGCTAGGTTACATACCTCATAGGATACGGACTGCAAAAGGAGTATCCAAAGCTGAACTTAGTGACTACAAAACTTTTAGAAGTGTTGACCACCACCTATAATACACTCGTCTCGTGCTGGCATGTATAACCACTAGACTCTATGAATAAAATAGCATTTCCTTTAAACATTTTGTAGAGTTGTAACAAGAACTAACCAAACACTGCCATACTAGGTAATGACGTCATTTGAATTTAAATAATCTGATTGGTTGATAAAGTCAATAAATTGCCATGACGATTCGATTGTGACAGTCTGCTGCAGCTGAAGCACGAAACAATGGCTAGCTGCGACTAGTTTCGCCGAGGTGACCGTGGAGTATGTGCTGTCAAGTCTTGAAGAATGGACACATTGCTTTAACATAATTTGTGATGAGTGCTTTCACGATATTTCCTTTGACTTTGATCATAAATGTGTAAAGTAAGCAAGCAAATTTGCTCTACTTCGTATGGTTGACGTATTAACAACTCCCTTGGTTTGCGATCAAATATTCCAGAAATTTAGTGAATTTCACACTGATTCTATTGATGTACTGCATAAATTTCTTACGACTTGTACCAAAAAGCATCTTCACCCCTCTAATTTTGAATATACACAAGGACTGGTGTTTTTATAGGAAATAAAACAACTGATTTGTACTAACAAGGAACCTTTTATTTGTGCATAAGTAAAATATCTATACAGACTTAAATATTTTCCAAGTGATACAAAAATTATGTGCTTACAGACTTGATACAACACTATTGAAAAATGATGCGTTTCCAGACAAGTGATACAAATAATGCTGAAATAAAAAACAACTGGTATAAATTATTGTTTAAAGACAACTAATACAAAATACCTATGCATAAAGTCAAATCATAGTAAATAGTTTTCTTGCACAATGAAAAGGATATTATAATAAAATGTTAACAAGAATTTTGACTTGCATTTTATTTTAAACTCTTTAACATCTTTACCTTACAAGCCAATATTTAACATAAGTATTGAATGAAAATTACAAAAGTATTTGTCTTTTCAAAATAATTGTAATTCTTGTGTTTTACAAAAATATTTCGAAACAAAAAATTTAGTTTTACCGTCACAATAAAGTATTTACGTTTTGAAAAAGTATTCGTAAGAAAAAAATTGTTTTTTTGTTTACAAGAAAATAATAATTTTTTGTCTTTTCGATTTACAAAAAATGTAGTTTTACTTTCACAAAAGGTATTTATGTCTTGAAAAAAGTTTTTGTAACAAAAATGTTTAGTGAGAAAAAAAATTGTAAGAAATTAATTTCCTAAGAAAAACCTTGTAACAAAAAAGTTTCGTAAAATTTTTATTATATGAAATACATTCTCCTAACAAAACAGTTTTGGTAAGAAAGGAAAAAATGTAACAAAAATTTCGTATGAAAAATAGTGTAACAAAAAGTTTTAGTGAGAAAGAAAGAGTGCCATAAGAAAATTGTAACAAAAAATAAGTAAAAAAAATTTTATAAGAAAAGATGTAACAAAAAATTTAGGAACAAACAAGATTTCGTAGGAAAAAAAAGTAGTTCCTAACCAAAAAATTGAGAACAAAATAATTTCGTAAGAAAACAATAATGTTTGTTTTGCAAAAAAAGTTTTCGTAGCAAAGTTTGTTTTTCCATTTCCTAAAAGCTCTTTTGGTTTTTTCTTGTTTGCAGAAAAAATTCTACCCTTTTAGAAAGTTGTTACAAGAAAAGTTGTACTGTACTCTTTTCAAAAATGTTTTAGGTAGGAATGTGTTTTCTGTTTTGGTTTTATTCAAGTTCAGTTTTTTAGAAACACAAAAACTGAATAAACATTACAGTATCTATAATTTTGTATGAAAAAAAATAATTACAACTAAGTTGAACTCTGAATATAACAACGCATACAAATAAAAGTAACATTTACATAAAATAATACACATCATATTCCAAGCTTAGGAAAACACATAGAGAGGTGAGAACCTACATTTTTTTATGTAGTGACTTGTCAATTGAAAACTAAAGGAAGGAGACAAGAAATCTCACCATTAGACAAACAGGGACAAAAGGTCTGGATTCCGTACTGAAAAGAGAGAGACTGGATTTTTTAGTTGACATAAGGAGCCAAAGAGGAAATAAAACCATCATGCATTAGAGAAAACGAACGAGGAGGTGCCTACAAGTTTTGATCAGAATAAGAAATCAGATTTTCTTAAGATGATTTTTGCAATTACATCACAATAAACTTAAAACTGTACAAGACATTCTTTTAGCTGAACTAATTATGATTGAAGGTCGAAGTTGTAATTCTTGGAATAACGACAAGATAATGCTTTTAGCTCCATTGTCAAATCAGGAGTTATATATTTACCAATATAGAAGTATTAATGACTAGACAAGTAATATATATCCAAGAAAATAGTACTGCGCAACAAGGTGACTTCATTCGCGGGAGGTTGGAGTCTCTGAGTTGAATAAATATTAGTTGCATTTCCTTACTTTGAGTTATATCCTTGCAGACTTCGAACGGCTGAAAGGATCAAGATGCCTGGTTTAGTGGACTCTAAAGCATTAGTATTTCTTGGAGATGAAAAGATCTTACCAGTAGTACATCATGTGGTCTAGCTTTAAATAACGCATAGGAGTTGGACGTTATAGTGGTAGATGGAGACAACAACATTAGCAGTGATAATTTATGTGAGAAAGCCTTGGGTGTTGCAGAAGAGAACACAGAGATGGTCGACGAACTTGTTTGTCAATGGAAGTATATGTGATTGTACATTGAACAGTGCCTCAGTGGGATGTATTTGGGAAGCGTTGAAACGTTACGAATGTAGTGAGTTCTTACTATGTCATGGATGCTTTTTACACTGGGTAAATCCATACACACATATGTGCAATCGTGGGAACAAGTATTTGGATGTGAAAACGACACGTATTTTATGTAAGCCAGCCATTTCAAGAGAACTCTATAGAATATACAGAGAAACTCATTTAAAAACCAATCTCACCTATCAATGGATTGTCATCAACATGGAAAATAACGCAGAAATTATAGTTCCCTTGGCAAGAAGTGAGTTCCTGAAAAAAAAAACAATTTAATTACCCTACATCATTCGTGCTTGACTCTACTTTGAGATGTGTTAATATCCTGCCTATAGGAGCAAGTTTTCTCCAAAACTTCAAGCAGTTATTGAACAGATATACGACAAAAGCTACGGGTGTATCTGTAAGGAATAGAATTACTAATGGTAATCAGTGGGTGACAGATATCAAAAGTGAAGGAACTGAATTAAAACCGAGTGGTAGATGACAGTTATTTAATTTCTTGTTGTAAGTGAAATACGTCTTAAAAGAATTTTCCAAGTTAAAGTGTATTTCTATTAATATAATGTAAATGGCAAAAATGTGTACAAGTGAACTATAGAAGTGGTTTCTGTTTTCAGAACTATATTACATTGCATTCAGACATTATCTTGAAGTGAAATATTGTCTTAGTGAAGAGTAAAAGTGTTATATAGCTTTTGGCTTAAAAGAAATACTAGGGAACGCATTCAAAGTATTTTTGTTCTACACTAAAGATCTGATTAATTCCTTGTTATATAAATAATTTTACTATGTGACAACTTTACTCATCCACTAGTCGAGATAGTTTTTAGCCAATAAACAATTTCCCAGTAAAACAACCTGAAACTGTCCAATTGATTCCATTCACATTTTTTCTAGCATGATGACATTTTTAAAAAGGAATAACCTCGACATAACTTTAATGGTAAAGTAATTTACTTGTATATAAAGTATTTTGCTATACATTTGGAAAATAACAAATGAAAAGTATATTCGAGTTTGCGTTTTCTTGAATGAAACCTAAGAAACTATTCCTAAGAATAATGTATTAAAGACTGTAGTTGTAATTTCGAACACAAAAGATACATTTAGGTCAAGTATTTTCTTCTTAAATGAAGTATTGTAATCTGACTTGACATTGCACAAATCTCTAGGAGATGATTTTTGTGTTACTATTTTTACAAAACAAGATTCAAAGTTTCGAGAAAGAGACCATAACAGCTTTCAACGATAAGCTTTTGATTACGAACTTGTTTATTTCGGACCCCAACAAGAGATTAAGACAATTGACTGATCTTTTAAGTTGCCATGGCAATGCATGCTAATAATCTGTCATGCAAGTTTTCGCTGCATGATCTTAGTTATCATCCAACTAAAGCTACAATCATTTGCATCAAATAATACGGGATTTTTTTATTTCATGGTTATCGGCAACTCAGAGGCTTCTTGCCCTATATCGTATAGAAACCACTCCGCGTAATCTTCAAACATTAACTAAATGAAAGCACGGAAAAACAAACCTGCTAATAGGATCATATACTAAATCTTCTCTTAAGAAAATATGTTTACAGGAAGCTCCCCATACAAGTTTAAAACATGTCTGGTTGTATCAAACGGTTTCAACTATTTTCCCCGTTTAAATTTTATTCTTTTGTGGGAGAAGCCATTTTCGCTTAACCCTACATTTTTTATCATTGGCAGTAATTATATTTGAAGACTACGTTGCACCTTAGAAATCATTTTCCCTGAAATTGAACATTCCGAATACTGTATGATGGGGGAACTTGTAGTGGACATAGTTATAAGATGCAAAGAAAATGACATTCACAAAATGAAAAGATCACCTAAAATCTAAACAATGTAATGTCTCATAAAAACTTTTCTTGAAAAGTCGTCTGTCATCTGTTGCTTTCAGTGTTACGTAGCACTCTCACCAAATATTTTAGGCCAAACTGACATACCATTACTCTGAAGAACTCCCTTTTTGCTTCCCGTTTGAATGCTGTAATGTATTCCCGTGTCTATTATGATATTTTGCCTCACTAACAGAAATTACTACGGGAAACTTAAATTCATATGCCAGCGGAAACTTAAATTCATTCATTGACTCCTTGGCCGATATCGTATAGAAATCACTTTCCCTGAAAATTCAGCATCAGCTCAAGTGAAAATAAGATGTATTGGTTACATTTAGTAAATCTAATTTTCTTAATGATATATTATTCAAGTTCTTGCTAGCCCCATTTACACCTTTCAACAGAAAGTAAACCGACATGGTTTGGTAATTATCTTTGATTTGTGAACAAACAACAGTTAAGACGGGAAACTTACCGGACATTGAATGCTGTGTCTTCTGATAACATATACAAGTCATTCCCACACTTTGCCAAATCTAACATTGCTTCAGAAATAGTTTTATTTTGACTCTCAACAGATCGATCATGTATTAGTAGACAGACGAAGACACACCAACATAATGGATGTTCGGTCGTACAGAGGAGCGGAAGGTGATACCTACCATCAATTAGTGATCACAAAAGTAAAGTAAAAGTTATGCATCGCGAGCAGAGAAAGCAAGGTGCCAAAACAACTGAAATTCGAAGTTAAACAATTAAATAATCCGAGTGTAAAAGCAGATTACCAACTCGAACTCTCTGAAATAGGCTCGAGTCCTAGCCGACTCGAGTAATAATAATAATGATGATATTAATAATGAAATTGATGTAAGTAAGATGTGGGAGGCAATTCGTGAGAAAATTAAGAGCGCAGCAAAGGAACGTATAGGTAAGAAGAAACAACAGAAAAACAAACCTTGGTTTGATGAAGAATACCTTAAGCTTCAGGAGGAACGAAAACAAGCAAGGCAACGATGGCAAAGTAATAAAAGCGAAGCAAATATCAACCACTACAGTAACGCGAAACGAAACGCAACACTCGGGTTCAGAAACAAAAAGCGAGAATATCTAACGGAGAATATTCAGGAGATAGAGGAAAACGGGAAAACAAATAACACACCATATGTATACAAAGGGGTAAACTCGTTAAGAGAAAATTAGCACCCGAGGTTAGGAATGATTAGAAATAAACGTGGAGATTTCCAGGCTGATCAGATTAAAATTTTGGATGTGTAGAAAAGTTATTTCGACAAACTTCTTAATGTAAATAACGGGGATGAAACAGTGGTATTTGAAATCCATACCGCAGAACCGTGGTTTCCCGAACCTAGCGAGATCGAGATCGTAATGTCGGTAAAGAAATTGAAAAATTTCAAATCACCAGGAATAGACAACATTCTGGCTGAATTAATCAAAGCAGGAGAAACGCCACTAATCAAGGAATTACATACATTGATAAGTGCTACTTGGAGAAAGGAGGAGCACCCAAAGAAATGGAAAACATCAATATTAATTCCAATTTACAAAAAAGGTGATAAATCGGGATGTTATTATTACCGCGGAATCTCGTTACTTTCAACCTGTTACAATATATTAAGTTCTGTTAACACACTTATACGTAGATGAAAGAATTGGAGATCACCAATTTGGATTTAGAAGAAACAGATCCACGTTGGACCAGATTTTTGGCTTGAAACAAATTTTGGAGAATAAATGGGAATAGAGTGGGACGGTTCATCAGCTATTCATTGATTTTGAGAAAACATATGATTCTATCAAAAGGGAAAAGTTATAAAGTATCCTGATACGATTTGGAATTCCGAAAAATTGGTTAAACTAGCAAAGAAGTGTCTCAGCGACCCCAAATGCAGCGTACGGATAGGTAATAATATGTTAGATAGTTTCAAGACTCGCAACGGATTGAAGCAAGGCGATACCTTGTCCCCACTACTGTTTAGCTTTGCGTTAGAATATGCAATTTAAAAAATAAAGGAGACAAAAAGGGACAACCATTGAATGGTTTGAATCAACTGTTTGTATACGCGGATGATGTGGATTTAATAGTGGACTATATAGATGCACTACAAAGCAACACCGATGACTTAGCAGAAGCGTGCGATGAGATAGGACTACAGGTAAACATAGATAAAACAAAATATATAACAAGCGGAAACACAGTTAATGAAGGAAATAAAAATATAAGAATTAGAGATGAGGTCATAGAGAAAGTAAACAAATTTAAATACTTGGGAGCATACGTAACAAGCAAAAATGAGGTCACGGAAGAAATAAAAATTCGCTTAGTATCGGGGAACGCATGTTTCTATTCAGTCCAAAAACTTCTAACATCGCGATTAATATCAATTTCCTTGATATTA
>JAGDQP010008043.1:31942-49836 GCA_022664845.1 Lepisma saccharinum | reverse complement strand
GCGTGCGATGAGATAGGACTACAGGTAAACATAGATAAAACAAAATATATAACAAGCGGAAACACAGTTAATGAAGGAAATAAAAATATAAGAATTAGAGATGAGGTCATAGAGAAAGTAAACAAATTTAAATACTTGGGAGCATACGTAACAAGCAAAAATGAGGTCACGGAAGAAATAAAAATTCGCTTAGTATCGGGGAACGCATGTTTCTATTCAGTCCAAAAACTTCTAACATCGCGATTAATATCAAGGAAATTGAATTAAAAAATATACAGAACGGTTATTTTCCCGATAACACTTTATGGCTGCGAAAGTTGTAGTACGACCCTAGCAGATGAACATAAATTACGTGTATTTGAAAATAAGGTCTTGAGAAAGATATACAGGCGAAATGACTGGAGAGTGAAGGACAATGCATAATGAAGAACTCCACAGACTACGATTCACCAGATGTTGTAAAAATAATGAAATCGCTACGACTAAGGTGAGTAGACGATGTAGCTCTTATGGGGGAAAAACGAAGATTATAATTTATCCTAGTGGGAAGGTCGGATGGAAAGAGACCACTGGGAAGACCGAGACGTCGTTGGGATTAAAATATTAGAAGTGATCTTCGAGAAGTATGTGTTTGTGATGAAAACTGACTTGATATTGCCCAGGATAGAATTCAATGGCGAACGCTTGTTACTGCGGCAATGAACTTGCGAGTTACATAAGCTATAGAGTTAGGACAATGTAATGTCACAACTTGAGTTTTGAAAAATGTCATTCTAATCCGGAATTTGTATTTGTAGAAAGTCTAACAAAAGTTTAAACTTTATGAAACGGTTCTTTTTGTTTGTTACGGGAAACAGTCTGATTGCTTCTGTTACCAACTTCTTCCGTACCTCTCCGTGTGAATTTTAGGCTTTCTCCACGCAGCAACAGTTATGGGGGAGTGTGGGTTCAATTGTCCCCGCAACTTGAATCAATACTATCCGATAGCTCCCCGTAAACTTCGAAACCTGTTTCTACCAAATAATCTTCTTAATGTGTAAAATGCGAATTGAAATTTCATATGTAGCTTCTTTGATCAGAGCTACAACTCTTGTTGTCGTTGTTGAATTACTATACATATGGTAAAGAATAACTTATTAAATTATTTTAATTTGGAAACATTGTCAAGTGTAAGATGGTAACACTGCTTGTTCAGCAATGTCAGCTGGCCGAAAATGTGTGATATTCTTTAACATACTCTTCCCCACCTGTTTCCTACTTTCCCTTCTTCAAGCAAACATATGGTTACAAGCTGTGGGAGCAAAGTGTGGACTTCCAGTGTCTAGTGGTAGTTTCTCAGTGTGTGTGTGTGTGTGTGTTTGTGTGTGTTTCTAAAGGGGTTCTGCAAATTGGCATATGCGGGAAGAGGTTCTGGATCAAGCGATTACAATCACCAGTCAAGTTCCCGCAAAGATAATAAATATTCTTTCGTCATACTGCCAAAGATTCTACCAGGGAAGATATAAACGTAATTATAATTTGTTATTTCCAAGTCTATTTGTCTTTAATATACTACACAAAACAACATACATAGAAACTATAACTAGTTTAATTCATTAATATGACCAACAAAAGTCTGTTAGTTCGAATATATCACCTAAATGGTCTCAGAAAAGGTAGATTTATCAGTCCACGATGTATAATCAAAATCTGCATTGTAATTATGGGGTACAAACACTTGAATTGACACATCAAGCGCTCCTATTGATCTCATTTTCTCCTTATATATTACGAATAAATGTGTTTTCAAACAGCCTTTTTAGGCTACAATCAGTTCTTTCTAGCTTTCGGTTCATTCAAACTACTTCAAATACTGCTTGTCTCCATATTCAAGCCATCGTTTTGGCCATAACGTACATGCAAAATCGTTATATAGCCAAGAAAATTAAAATTCAAAGAGTAGTTTCTACCTAAAATCATGTTGAAGCTGCTTCAGACGAGCACTTTTCTCGCTATACGAGCTCGTTCTCCATGTTTTCAAAGTAGTCGGGATTATGTAAATCAGTGCTTTTCGCCTTCAAATACGCGTTCAACCTAGTTTAAATGACAGTTTTCTCGTTACATGTTGACTAGATGTCGTTCTTAGGAGTTGTCTTTGTATTAATAAAGCGCAAAATATAGACAATTTTCATTAACGAGGCTTGATTTTCCATTTAATATGCAAGTGTACAAGTAAAATAATGTCTACATTCCATTCCGAAGATTCCCTCACGCGAGAAAATCTAAACAATGAGTCCTTCTTACCATAATTTTCGTGAAAATATAGTTTGTTTCTCTAATATTTTTGTTGAAATATCTATTTCAATGTCCGATATTAGCATAATTGCATTACACATGGTCAAATTCGAACATTCACCCGCTTTGGTACCTTCATTTTATGTACAAGAACTTGTTTTGTAACAACTAATCTCCAATATGGCGTTATTCTTGTATTTTCGGGTTTCAAAGCAATACTAAAGACTAGGTTTCTGGTTAAAATTATATTCTAATGTCTCTTTCAAAGTGTCTACCAGTAAATAAGAGTTAAATTCCCAGTTAAATAGATTTTCCAGACCGGGTCACTTATTTTTGGATCAGGGGCTATCACCGGGTCATCTAAAGTGGCCCGGAATTGGCTCTGGAACACTCACAGAAAGAGAGAGTGTATGTAAAGTAAGGGAAAAATAAAGATAAATAGATAGAGAGAAGAAGAAGAGAAAGACGAAGTGAAAACACAATAACAATACATCAAGAAATAGAGGAAGAGAGAAAGACAAATGAAAAACATGAAAACTACATTATCATTATGGTAAACAGTACACACACTATTTACTCGATTTGGGACCAGTGATGCTTCGTAATTTCTCTACCACTAGGAGATAAATCTCTGTTTGAATATTTTAGTGCATGAGAAAAAGAAACTGGCTGGTGCGGAATCGAACCCAGGTTCTCAGATTTGAAGTCCAGCACGCTAGCTAGATGTCTTTACCCAAAACGTGCTTAACAAATGTTATAGTGTTTCTTTCTAAGAATAATAACACGAAAAGTGGATACTTCTGATCAATGGCGTATTCTTAACTGTCCTGGTAACCCCCTGAGACTTGATTTGGACTTTTCCAAAAAACATTCGTAAATCGTCTTCCTCGCTATAGTGACTCAGGTGCTTCACTCCACAGTCGGATGTATGAGAAGTGATGATTAGATTATTCACGATTGGTTTGCAAAAAATATTTAGCCTGATCAGGGCTTGAATCTATGTTGGTTTGCTTTCATACTGAAATGTCCAGCGCGTTCCCGCTACTCCATCTCGCTAACGAATTCAACAGCTATGAATTACTAAGTTTAAATGCGAGGATAATGTAACATTGAGTATATGTGTTACATTTTGCCTGTATGTATTTTTGTGTTAAGCAAACACGTGTTAGGCATGTCCTTTTCGTCATGTCGAATTATGAAATTAAAATATTATGACCGTTTTAGGAACTAATCCAGTTTAGGGTAAGTATTACAACATTAAGATACGATCATTTATTGTCGTTTATTTTAACGTAAACCAAACTGAACGAATTTAACATCACAAAAAAATTGTCATTAGCAAATCTAAAATATAAAATTTCAGTTAAAAGTTTAATACACTTTGTGCAATATGACAAGTTGTACGTAACAAAAATTTTAACTTTTGACAGTTTGTATTGTAAGTATAATAGCGGGAAATCTGAACCTATTTTGATTTAAACAGTTTCAAAATATCTTTTTCAATTTCTGTGATACATTTTCAGTCACAAGTTGGTCACCCATCCTTTCCATGCCTGGCGCTCGTGGGTGCACTCAGCCTTTTATCAAACTGAGTACCAGAGAGTTCTTGGTACTCCTGGGCACCATTCGAAGATGAAGGCTTTAGAGCCTGTGACTGACCACTCCACCTCACTTCGTACAGTAGGTCAACATGTGGAGCGCTACCTCCACATCTCCATGAGCTTTAATTTTACCTTTATTAATTCGTGTAACTGAGAAACAGACCGATAAAAGCGGAAGTTTTCGATATTTCCTTGCTCACAAAACCCCCTTTTGAAACTGTGAATATAATTTGGCAAAACAAAATCTTAACCCACTTTTGGTGGTCCAAACTGAAAAGTGAAGTAGATCGAGATCGAGAGATGCTACAATATTTTACATACATAAATCGGTGCCTGACTTAATTTGTTGGTACTAATTAACAAAATTAGACAAGAAAAGTGGTCTTCTGAATTAACATTGCTTTTCCCATAAGCGAGATTCACATTTCATTTTGAATTCCTAAAAGGGGGATTAGAATTTAGTTTTGGAAAATTATTCTCAGTGTCAAAACTTCAGGCTTCAGTATTTACAGACCTGTTTCTCAGAAACACGAATCAATAAAAAGTATATATATATGTGTGTGTGTGTGGGTGTGTTCGAGCCTTCAGGAAGCTATTTAAAACAACGTTAAATAAATTCGCTTATGCCAAACAATAAAATTACTTCTTGGGGTCGCCGGGTAGAAGGCACCTTACAAGGGGGTCGCGGCATGAAAAAGGTTGAGAAACATTGCTTGGATTGATAACTGCTCATGCAATGTGCGCTTTGTGGTGGACAAACATCTTGTGCGCATGGGCGGATTTAGTAGAAATACCCTGGGGAGCAATACAATTTATTTTATTTTTGAGCAATACAAAGTCACTGAAAAATGATTGAGGGGCATTACCTTCCATAAATCCGGCCATGCGTGTGCGTGCTGTTATCTTTGTATATAGTTTAAATAGTAACATAATTACTATTTTGGGTTCGTTTCACAATACTTGATATATGCCAACTTCCAGTTGTTATCAATGATAACATAACTACTAGTTAATGCAGATATCGATATCTTATACTGTTGTGAACTAATGACAAGGTATAATCACTGAGATCTATGTTGAGATACACACCTTCCCATTTATTGCCAAAGGATTACGCAAAAACATCTATTAGCACTCATTCTTATATGAACTGTTACCGAGAACATAAAACACATTTCTTAATGATTTTACTTCAAGAACATAACCATAATATCAGTAATACTCAAATTCCAACATTTTAAAATCAATCGCAACATAAAAAGCAATCAAACTTTAAGTCTGACGCAAAATATCATAAACCAAACAAGGCTTAAAATAACTTCTTGTTTGAAATGGAGCGCGTTAAGAGTGCTCTAAAAATATAACGTTTTATAATCTCCTAAGCCATTTCACATTTCCCTCTCTCTCTCAAATATATATATATATATATTAATAATTAAGGTTACAATAGACCAACGTTTCAGAACTTTCATAATTAATAATGCATACACTTTGTCTTGGTGTGTCCATAACAACCATAACGTTCACACTGAACAAAGTTTTCTCCTAAATTCTCAAATTATTGCAACACATCTTTAGAAAAATTATAACAATCAGCTGTTGCAGATTATAATTTGACCACACAAAAGCTGCTATATAATCCATTGAACTGTTATTTTGCTTAATCACACTCTTCAAACAATCTTAAGGCTTGGATAAGTCTTCCAACATCATCACTTATTTCCTGAATGAAACCTCTTTCCATCCATAACGCCCAAATTAATTTTTTTGAAACCACTTTATCTCTATTGATAAATTTTCCGTATCCTAGTGTAATTAATACATCGTCTATATTTTGTGGAGGAATATGTTCAACTGTACATGAACTTGATGTTGTCTCACTGTTTGCAGTGTTATTCATTTGTTCATCCTGTTCTGTAACATTCTGGTCCACATGTCTCTTGAACTACCCATTATTGTGTTAGTTGCCTGCTGATCTTGAATAATCTCTAATTCGTTTGTTACATTCGAATTAATAACAATCTTGTCAGTGTCACTATAAAAGACTAGTTGCTTCGTTTCTGCCATTCTGTTATTCTGCTCTATTAATGATGCCATGTTTTGTACAGTCTTACGCAAATCAAACATTTCACGACATAACTCCTGATAAGTCAACTGCCAGTAACTATTTTTAATCCTATGTTCTTGTTTTACTTCGTACGATTGTTTCTGATTCCACTGTGACCATACTTGATTTGTGCCTCAATTTTCTATTACCTCTGATGTTGTTGATGTATTCGCAAAGCTTTCATCATGCACTTGCTTAGTGATCACCGTGTGTTTATTACATTTACAACCTTGATACCTTATTGAACGCTTCCAATTAGGGAAAATGTACTCTAACACTTGTCTCCCCATAACGGAAAATGGTATATCTTGCTTAGTCACATACCATTCTATTTGAAACATCTCGTTTCTATAAATACATGGCAATATTAATTTACCTAATATAACAACTTTAGATCGGCTCATATCTAATACTGTTTCATTATCTTCCATTGATTGATACTCCCATTTGTGATTGTCAACAGTTTTCTTGTCTATTAAGTTTGACCCTGATCCTGTATCAATCAATGCAGTGACTATATTTTCCTTTGCTAGTAAACGTATCATACTAGGTGGTGGTAACATATTGTTCTGATCTGTTTCTATGACATTTACCCATATATCGTTGACACCGAATCCAGATGTTTCAATTGCTGATGACTCTGCTTGCATTTGTTGATCAGATAGTTGTTTTATCTGCCTTATTTGCTGTTGTTTAATTTTGTCCTTATTGAATCTATAACACATCATTTTGAAGTGTCCTTTCCTACCGCAAGCCCCTCAAAATTTATTGGCCACAGAAAGAACAGTTACGTACTACTTTTGCTTGTTGGTTATACATTGTTGAAGTGAAATTTGTTTGACCCTGTATATTCTCTAATTTATTTACATGATGTTCATGCAAATTTTTGTGTAAACAAAGCACGGTCACGTTATATTGTTTCATGTTGAATCGCCAGCTGAGCAGCCTCATCAAGAGATAACTTATGCATTGATAGTAAACGTTTTCGCAATGATGTATCAGCTATACCGAAATAATAATTGGTTAGTAAGTGCTTTATTAATGAAAGTATCATATTTACACTTAATTGCTTGTGCTTTAAGTGCTTGCACATAATCTAAAGTTCACTGACCTTGGTGCTGCAACATTGAATGCATGTGAAATCTTTTAGTTCTAAAATTTGATTTGCTTTCAAATAACTGTAGCAATGTGTCTTGTACCTTATTCCACGATAAATCCGATATTCTATGTAGTGACACTCTAATTTTCAGCTTTTGGCAAGCATCATTATCCAAGGATGCCATAATTACATCTACTTTCTTAGATTCGTCAACACCAAAGATTTTGCAATGTTAGATTTGTTAAATTTTCAAAATAAGTGATACCAAAAGAAGCGAATCTAAAACAAGTGATACCGAAAGAACTGAATCTAATGAAGCATCACTCCCATGGTTTATTTTTAATGTGTTTTTTCTTTTTTGTAATGTATCTTATTACAATAAGTCTTTACTTATTTTGCCGCAAGGGGTGGGGGGTGAATGCTATAGGTTATCTATCGCCATGATACAACAACGTATGGTTACCAGGTGGGAAACCTATCCATTAACGCCTCGTGTGACGTCTCTTTACTTGACAGATTATCCGAGACTCCGTACGTTCCTTTGGGCAATCCCTTACGCACGCATTGCAGATGCATAGAGTAGGTATGACTTCTTAAGTTAATTTTTAAACAGTACTCTGTACGTTGTATAGTTGTTAAACTATTGGCCTCTGAAGTTCATTTCACGCTTTCGGCACCTTGTAGCTCCGAAACTATCTGTCCTGGAGACAAGTTCAAGAGGATTTTTATTCTTGTTTCACCGTCTGGAATCACCTCCCGAAGGTTTTCCTTGGAGTTCCCTACCACCCTGTATATACATAAAAAGAAAAAAGTTAATTTTATTGAAAAAATGTAAAAGTAGGGACGCCCGGGTTCGATCCCGGGACCTCTCGATCAACTTTCCAATACGTAGACCACCGGGCGGACCAGTGGGTTGTGGAGTGAATGCTTTTCGTTGCTACTAATAGTTCAAGGAGTTGTGCGCCGGCGCGAGAGTGGACGAAGCTTTGGAAACCGGTTTCCCTGAGATTTCGATTACTAATATGCATACAGACACAGACAAAATTCCTAGTTTATGTAATCGCTGCAAGTTGGAGTTGATAGGAGCCTACGGACCGGGTAAGGCTGGAAAGTTACATATGGACTGCAGGCCAAACGGAGCTTACCGAAATAGGTGTCTGACCGGACCGGCCGGGCTCGTCTTGCTCTAGGATTGACTGCAGGGCAAACTGAACTGAACGGTGAAGCGGTCTGTACTGGCCGTCCCTGGCTGGTCTGCCCTGGGGTGGACTGCGGGTCGAACGGAACTAAACGGGATAGCAGTCGCACGTGTCGGTGGGAGCTGGTGAGGGCCTGGATATGCAGGACTCTAATTCGTGCAAAATGTATATCTTCGGAAAGTGATTAATGTTTTTTCAACTCAAAAAGTATAGTGAAGTAAAATCGTATTCGCACTTGATGAACGAAAAGATGAGCCAAATTAGGTTAGTCATCAAGAACTACATATTTAAACTGCGAGCCAACCAAACTTAGACAAAACGAAAAACAACTTTCCGCTCTAGTCTAAAAACAGATATAACCAAATTGTCTTCTCTCTATTCTGTTTAGAAGCAACACAAAAAAGAGTATTATATTAAAAATGAGGCAACAGAAGAAAGACATTATTATGTTGAACAATTAAGTAAAGATGAAATAGTTTTAGAATTAAATAAAAAGTTACCTTTTGATACAAGTTTACTTGAAATAAGATAATGAACTGTATATTTAGAAACAAATTAATACCTACGTGCATTTATACGCTAAGCAAGGCATGCTGCAGTTAAATATTTCAGACGCATACATTGAATATAATGTTTAGTAGCTGACTACAAATAATTTCAGATTCAAGTTAACTGAAAACAATTATTTTATTCCAGAAATGTCATGTACTAGAAATTATTAACGATTTGATTTCAGATTTTAGATCCTCAAGACATCCTCTCAAAAATTTTATAGTATCAAAATTCTTTAAAATGGTAAACAATATTAAACTCAGAAAAAATACTAATTTTATTTAGATTATAATAATAATAATAATTTTCAAATAAGTGCGTTTTGGATTGACTACAACATCTCAGTTATCAGATGAATATTTATGGTGGAAAGATATTGCATTTTTAGAGTGATGTTGAACCACACCATATTAATATTATATTTTTTTAAATATAGTACATTTGAAAAAAATATGTACGTAAGTCCATTTCCAAACTCGATTATCAATTATACTTTTCTTGTAAGAAGAAAATCCTGGCTTGTAACGATCCATCTACATACGCTACAAGTCTGCAGATACTTATGGGTTACAAGTGTAGACATCTACACTGTTTTTTCGAGAAACAGAATCACTAGTAATACTAGTCACATCCACTTGTGATACAGATATTTTACAACTGTAAGTTTGAGAAACAGGAACTTCTGAAGCGAATTGATATTAATAGCGTAGAGACTTGTAATACTGTTCCAAAACTTTTGAGAAACCGGCCACTGAAAGTAGTAATGGTATTTCTGGAGGTTTAGCTTCAGCTAAAGAGGATAGTTCAGTGGAACGATGTCAGACTTCTGAGTATTGAAAATGGGTAACAGTAGTTCGAACCCCGTTCTTACCAAAGATATTTTTACAAGGTAAAATTGAACAATCAACTAGACACTTCTGTTCGTGAACATCGAATACTAATGAATGTGGAAACTGCAAGCCGAATTCTCTCTGGTAGGAACGTCCTTGTAGAAAAAGAAGAAGGCTACAATTAACAAATATATTTTGGAAGATGCAAAATAAACTATCTGTCTATTAACAGTGTAAATACCATAGAGTTAGGAAGAAAATAGACAGAACATATATTAAATCATATAAAGCCAAATTATGGTTCATCGGCAGGCATCTTGTGTAGCCCCACTAGAGTCCCTCTATACGGAGTACTGTGAGGATTGCCTTTTTCGATAGGAGGATGAGTGCACCTCGTAGAGACAATACTCTGGAAAGAGGGTCTCTAAATATGGGGCCAATTAATATGCCGAAATGCCTCGTCTCTTCCGTCTCTTGGCTTCATTCCCCTCTCCAAAAAAACAGCCTAAGGTTCCCTTTATTTATATTCCTAACTCTATGGTAAATACGAAGAAGTCATTGAATTGATGCATCTAGTTTCCTTTACTTTCTTAACACAGAACACATGTATTATGTGTTGCGTAGATTTATAGTAGTGAAGTGTGTAGTGCAGTGGATCTGTCTTGACCTTTCAATAGTACGGCTAGGGTTCGATCCCCAGTCACCGCCATATTTTTTCGACTAAAATGATGGCTTTAACTATTTACAGAACTCTTTCAGAGATTTTTCTTGGGCTGGAGAGAAAACAAGCATCGCTAGCTGGAATCAGAAAGTAAATCGTGTGTTTGCGTTTGTTCTTTAGTATAATAATAAATCAATCTATTTTCAATGTTTTCATTGATCTTTCTCTATCTTTCTGTTTCTTTCCATGATTTTGTCAATTTGTTTTCCTCCCTTACTCATTCCTTCTCCTACACACACTCACTGTCTTTATGCGAGTGAGTGTGTGTTTATTCTGTCTCTGCGGATTATTATAAACATTAGTTTATTCGTGTCGTGAGGACAATGACCCGGTACTACCTCAGTCAGGATAGATGGTCGTACAAGAACCTTTCCATTGCTAAGCCAACGCTATAGCAACTCATAAGATAAAATGAAATTTATGGGCGGTAGCAGCACTATGGATTATGTCCGTCCCGATGCGGGGGAAGCCCCTTATCTTTGTCACGTCTAAACTTAGCTGCTTTTTGGATAAAATAAGAAAACTAAAACAGTAAAATCATTAAAAAGCTGAAGATGTAAAAGGTCTTCAGAAATATAAAACACTGTTGTAAATGGCCAAAATAACTAGTAAGAAAACTAAAGATATATAGAGTCTTTAGCATAACAATTTAAAAACATATTCGTGTAAATATTCCTTCACAGAATAAAACAATAATACTACATAAAACTAAACAGCTATGGGACATAATCATCTCAAAGAGACGGAGATAAACCTGTCTTATGAACATACATAAAACTCTCCGCATCATACCTGGTTCATCTCCTAACAATGACGCCATGTCATTGGGGATGTTATAACGTTGTCTGAAATGATGTTATCCTGGACAATCTAAGAGAATGTGACGGACACTTAAAACTACAATTATTACAATGTGCTGGTTCCAATCGTCGCAACAGATATCCGTGTTTCAGACGACTGTGTCCTATACATAGGCGACATAAAAGTACTTCTTCACGCCTACTAACTCGGCAAGATGATTTCCATGGAGCAACAGTTACCTTAATTTCATTCAATTTATTAAAAGCAACGTCATCCCATCGTCACTGCCATTCATTCCGTGTAACCTGTTTATAATATATGAACATGTCCTGAAATGGGACATGCTAAATATCAATGTTAGCTCCTAAAGAGGCCTCACGAGCTGCTTCGTCTGCCAATTCACTACCATGGATACCAACATGACTTGGTATCCACGAAAAGATTACCTCACCACCGGCAGAGCAGATGGCGTGTGTCTTACATAGGATATCTTGCACGAGTGGATGCTTAGAATACTTATTCTCGAGAGTTTGAACAACACTGTGCGAATCTGTACAAACAAGGATGAGGTTGACATCACGAATCAGAATAAAATCCAAAGCCTTTAAAAGTGCATATAGTTCAGCAGTAAAAATACTAGCTTTGGGATTAAAACAAAATTGGTGGGAACAAGTGCACATCCAACAAAATCTTCTGATTACGACCCATCGGTGAAAAGAGAGATAAAATTCGGATACTGACTCTGCATCAAACGAAAACGCAACTAGAACTTAATCATAGATGTCTCCGATTTCTTTAAAGTTGACAAGGAGATATCAGTCGGCGGGCAAACAAGTGTCCGTGGAGGACGGAGACTAAAACGGGCAGGGCAGACAGTTGGGCGATCTGCATCCAGATTCATCAACAACTCAGATGTTCGAATGCCAAGTGGTCGGATAGCGTGACCACGGCGTTCATAAAGTTCCCGCTGTACTGGATTGATTGCAATATTATGTGCTGGCTGTTAAACTAAAGATAAAATCTTGGAAAAGTAACTCATCACATAGTACATCCGGTGAATCTCGAGCGGAAGTTCGGCGACATCGACAGAAAGACTGGCGACAGGGCTTGTGCGATAAGCGCCAGTGGAGAGTCGAATTGAAGCGTGATGAACACTATCGAGCGTATGCAAGGCTGAAAATCATGCAGAGGAATAAGCGTGACAACCATAATTAAGCTTGGATAAAATTAGTCCGCGATAAAGGCCCAACAAGGATGTACGATCAGCACCCCAAGTGGGATAACTTAAAACACGTAATAAATTCAGAGCTCCAGTACAGGACTACGACAATTTAACTTACTATCGAAGATCAGACCAAGATATCGCACCTCCTCGACGAACTGGAGTTGTCTGTCTCCAAGAAAGAGATCTGGGTCTACAAAACTATTTCGTTTACAGCAGAAGTGTACACAGACTGTCTTCGTAGGTGAAAAACGAAAGCCAGTCTGGTGTGACCAGTCAGCAAGACGATTAAGCATCAACTGGATCTGCCTAGAAGCGAGGTTAATATTCGCAGATTTACAGACAATAGTCAAGTCGTCAACATATAAAATACCTTGAACAGGAGGGTGAATACAGGCCATAACACTATTCACTGCAATAGCGAACAGTGTTAAGCTCAGCACACTCACTTGAGGTACGCCATTCTCCTGTAAATAACGCTCTGGGAAACGATCACTAACACGGACACGAAAATAGCGTTCTCTAACGAAATTTGATAAAAAAAATGGGCCATGTGGCTGGCGTAATATGCCATATCTGCAGGTGGTATCATAAGCCATTTCTAAGTCGAAGAAGACAGTAAGAACGTGTTCATTTCGGAGAAATGCGTTCTGAACAATATATTCTAACCTGACAAGGTGGTCGACAGTTGATCTATATTAGCGAAACCCACACTGATCATTAGAAAGCAAGTTGTTATGCTCCAAGTAGCACATTAGCCGTCGGATTATCATTCTCTCAAATAGCTTGCATACGCAGCTAGCGAGAGCAATGGGCTTCAAGATGGTGGCCATAAAGAATATACCCTCCACAAGGAAGGACCTTCCACTCAGTACCCATTACTGTGTATTTGCTTTCCATGTCTTTCAGCAATTTAAAAATATAGTGCTATTTCAACACTTTTATATCACTCTCCACAGAGTAAAATATGACTATTGTATCAACAATTTCTCTTCAACCATTGGCCAATGGCACCTAACATTTTACACACAAACTTAGGTTTTTATACTGATTTAAATATGTATATCTCTTCTAGATCTGAATGTTCACTTGAAATAGTGTTACTTGTTATAGTGAAGAGGAGGTCTTGGAGAGCGATATTGATGATCACAATATAAATTACTCAAAATCACAATATATGGTAAAAAATGACCTGAAAACAGCGCGGGCAAATTTGACCACCCCCCCTCCTTGGTACTGCACGTAGCACATACGAGCATGGTATTTCTAGGGTTAAGTTGTCAGTGTTGCCAACAAGGCATAATGTATTTTTTCATATGGCTCTGGGCGGCAAAAAAGAATATAAGATTCAAGAGTGTGGAACTTATTGAAAATTCATTATACAGCGAGTTGATATAGAAAAGTTGAGAAAAACATTCATGATGAAAGCTTACATGGAAAATTCAACAATTCAACTATCGAATTAGGGGAAAGAGCAGTGTATCGGAAATACATATATCACATTATCAGAGAATGAGAATTGTGAGTACTTTAAACTTACGAATTTTCAAGTAATTTCACCTCGTTGACTAGCGTAAAAGATTCTTATATATTATGTTTAAGACCAGATCTTCCGAAATTCCCTGCAACTTACCACTACTATTACTGCATCAGTCGAAACTACTACTACTGCTATGAAATAACCGTGTCGTATACTGGGGACAATGAAAATAGGGAGAGAAATCTATTAGTGATTCGAGATTCTTATTTGCGTTGCCGTCAAAACTAAATTAGCATATTTAAACCTAAAAGCCCTTCCCTACACTTCAAACATACCTAAATCTTCTTATGATACCTTTCTCTACATGGATAATGTAACATTGTCAAACTGTCATGATCTTCTATGCTAATAATTGAAAACTAAGCGTCAGAGGAAATAATGTTAAGTATGTTATTATTTTAGTCGGTCTTAAGAATTCTCGATAGTTAGAATGAGTGCATTGTATTAAAAAAAAGTTTCAACACTGTCAGATTGGAAAATTATAAAATAACTAGAATGAAACTTAAAGTGGTAATTCAAATATTTAGCTCAAATTATTGATTTGAACACAAATACAAGAAGGTAGTTGACACTTGTATCAAAGTGTATTGATTTTGATAATGATGAAAAACCGACATATTGAATTTTGATATGCCAGGTTTAGTGATACACGTAAGGAAATATTGCGATAGGATATATTTAGCACCAGATAAATATGACTTCAAAGTTATGGATATATATCGCAATATGTTAAATAACGAAGAGAGCTTCAGGTAATTTTGCTTGTACAAGTGAGTTCCAGAGTATTTAGAATGTTCTCTGTATGTTAATCTGAATAAGACAATATTCCAAGAATGGTTTTGCTTTCAATAGATGAAATAATGGAGTTCAGTACTGAATACTAGGTAGTTACTTTAGATTATGACTCGGTCTATGATCAATAAAAGAATTTTGATCAGATTGAAAACACTTCCGTTATTTGTGATATTTCTCAATATTTACCATAAAGTAAATGCATATGAATTTGGCGAAAGGGTTTGGTGTTTAAGAATGCACGTAACGGAGACAGTGTATTATAATGGGTTATACGATGTAAAGTGCGTTTTGGTATTTAAATAAAGATAAGAAACATTAGTTTTGGTTAGGTCAAAAGCACACACAAGGAATAAAACGCAATGATCCTTGTTTACTAACCATGAAAATAAATGGAAAGATGATATCTGTAGAAATTGATACAGGTGCTGCAGCAAGCGTTATGACTTGGATACATTTCAAAAGATACGAAACAATGAATATATATTTCCAATTAAAACCAATCTAATAGCAGCTCACGGTGAAAATTTTGCATCAGAAAGATGGCCTCTATAAAAGTGCAGAGAGAAGTTAAATCGTTAAATACTTATTTCTTTATAGTACAATCGTCTCTTACACACACTCTTTTAGGGCGCGATATAATAGATATTGCATCGGCCACATTGGAAAGATTATTTTAAACAAAAAAGAACAATGTGATCAAAGACACAAAAGTTCAGCATTTAAAACAACAAATCTTATCCAAATATGCAATGCTTTTCAGCCAAATACAATAAAGCCTATCAAAGGTTATAAAGTTAATATACCAATCGAAGCTGTTACTGCCATCTTCAAAAACAGTATAATATACCCCACAATTTGGCAGAAAAAAGTGAAATCCAGTCTACAAACTCTACAAGACTAAGGTATAATTTCAACGGTCTCTTATTCAGAAAGGACCACTCCAATTGTGATAGTCCCTAAAAAGGACATAAATGATATAAGGGTGTGTTCCGATTTTAAAATCATAAATACTGCTCTTAAAACATATATTATCCATTACCGACGTTGAATGATCTAATTGGTAAATTGCAGGAATGTAACACCTTTGTGATAGTAGACCTAAGCCAGGCCTTCTTTCAGATAGAGCTTGACAATGAGTCAAACAATTACTGGTAATTAATACATCCTGTGAGTTATTTTCTAACAATAGGTTGCCTTTTGGATTAACATACGCCCCCTCTATTTTTTTTAGAAATTTATGGATAGTACGTTAATTAACTTTACATTCGCCCAACTTTACATATCCTCTAATAATATCAGGAAAGGGATTTCAGCAATGTTAGGAACGTACTTGTCAGGTTCTAGACAAGTTTAGAGAACTAAATATGAAAGTGAAAGAAAAAAAGTCAGTTTTCTACGCAAAAGGTAGAATACTTGGTTCACGTTCTTACCTCTTAACCTATTTAAACACATCAAGAGGCAATAGATAAATGTCCAACGCCTACTAATACACATCAACTGAAATAATGTTCGGTATGTTGACCACGTAGGACGTGGTACTAATAACCGATGCGAGTCCTTATGGACTCGGAGTATAATTCTGCAATAAGTCTAAAGATGGCACACTCAAAACAGTGACTTCTACATCTTCGGCAATTTCAACAACCGAAGCCAATTACTGCCATTATGAAAAAGAAGCGCTTTCTTTGGTATTTGATATTAAAAAATTCACAAATATCTGTATGGTAAAGTTTATAGTGATTCGTTACCGGTTAAAGCAAGGGGTTTGCCTTCAACTGCTCATCCTCGTTTACTTCGCTGGGCATTTTTATTATCCGATTATAATTACACCATTCATTTTATAAACAAGACCAAGTAGCCGATTGCTTTCCGATATTACTGGAAAATAAAGAAATGGGAGATGATATGCAGTCACAATGTTTGCAAAAAATATCCAAGACAATGAAGTAACAGATTGTAGTTGATAAAAACTGCAATGAAGAATGCTAATTAAAATAAATAATTCAAGGGTACTTATACTTTCATATAGTTTGAAAGCATAGTTTAATATGAACTTCGATAGCTTAAAATAAAGTCTAGTCTGAACGAGGTTGGGATTGGACCGGTCGAAGAAAACACTGTAGGAAGTGGCTTACGAAACAACGGGAGAAAAAATACTCCAATACTGAAATAATAGCTCGACAAAATAAAAAAACGATTTAAAAGTATACATGTCTTAAACAAAGTATAAGTTAGATTCTCTAGGTAGAATGTGGTAATGAGATAAACGGAATTGCTGTTGCCTGAAGATTCAGTGTTATTAATATTTGAATTGTATTCTAAATTGTTATGGGCTACTTTCACAAACAGCTGTTTCATAATTAGGTAGCTTAAGAGCCTGAGATGTCAGAAGTATCTCCTTGTATCGAAGATGATACCGTGGAAAACACCATAAAATATTGTGGTTTATCGAACTAAAAATATAGTACTCTAGAATGTATACATGCTATCATACGAGAGATCGTGCGAGAAATTGTAGCTTCTAAAGCGGCCTTTATGTTATCGGCTAGTCCATTGGTTTTCAACCACGGTCCGATAAATTGTCGTACCGGTCTTCACCCAATTTATATATTCAATTATTAACACTCAGTTGGAGGAGCAACTTCCTAGTCTTTCAATCTCTATATCCAATTTTATGTTTTTCAATTCCATTATTAATCATTCCGCATATACTAGTTTTATTTTTAGATTCTTCATTTCTTTTTTCTTCCTTCTTAGTTTTGCTTTTTGTTCACCCTCTTCCTTTGTCTTTCTTCTGGTGTTTTCATCTTGACTTGGTGTTCCAGGTCTCGAGGACGACTGGCCTCCTCTTCCCGGTCACTGCCTGTTTATCTTATCGACCTTAGAGATCTTGGTATCACATCTTCCTATTTATCTTCTAACACTCAGTGTATACTTGCTGTATTTGCTGATTGATTTATTTGTCTTTTTTACTGGATCGTGGTTTTCCAGCAGTGATCTCCTTTCTCCTCATCTTGGACAGAAGTTTCTGTTGAAATGGGATACTTTCGTATCCTCGTAAATCTTTCGTCTCACTTGCGAGCCATTCTGCTTCGAGTTTCTTGAGACCTTTTTTTGTATATTCCACTTAGTCTACCTTCTGCGTCATTTCCT
>JAGDQP010008043.1:0-31542 GCA_022664845.1 Lepisma saccharinum | reverse complement strand
CACTTGGTTACAGGAACAAAACCAACGGAACCCAGGTCCACGAATCAGAGCACACGGCATCCAGGGGCATGAGACCCGAGTGGGGGTTGTGAAAAGATGCATTTCAACGAAGTTCGGAATGACGGGGAGGGGTAAGGGTAAAGAGACCAATTCTTGAGGTTTTTTCTTTTTTTCAAAAGTTGGAGGTGGAGTCGGGGTAGGGTGGGCAGTGTAGGGTGGTCGTTGGGTGGGGTCGTTGGGTGGTCAGTACGCTTCATACGTAACGGAGGTAAATGACCCCAAACAACATACATCTATCACTAATGGTCCTGAAGGTACAGACTTTTAGCCTTCATGGTATTTTAACACTGACCAACACTTATATAAAATTCACTGCTTTGGGAACCAGGACTTCTTAGTTTTATTTTCACTTGGTAGCAGATTGCCACCTCCAAGTTCACCGGATGCTCGAGTTCATAGGCTCTCTGTGATATAAAAAATAGAAGTCGATGTGGATGACGTCTCTCAAATGCCCATAAGAATGACATGGTGATATTAGATTTTGAATAATTCTTAGAGAAAAATCAGGCATAGTCTACACTTTGAGGTAAAGTTCCTCTAGAGAAAGGCTAAAAGGTCCACTACTTACATTTACTGTCTTCCTCTTTTCTCCCTCCGAAAAACAACACTTTGTCGGAGCTCACTCGGCACACGTCTACACTATATCAAAGCCGATACTAAATCACTCAACTGCGATCGAACATGAAGTATCCAAAGTGGTGGATCCTGAGGAATATGTGAATGAGCTCTTGTCATTTGTTTTAGCCTACATAATTCCGGATATTCCACCAGAGACGTACGTCGATCTCACGATCGAGAGTATAGCATCAACAAACGATCGTCCGATGTACGTTCGCTGTCGGGAACGTAATGAACTCAACAAAGCAATAACTTTTTCAGCCATTGAAAATGTCCTCAGCTCAAATGAAAAATTTATTTCTTGCCATGAGGTGATTAATCTACACTGCGTTGACATGCGGAAAGGAATAGGAAAAACTAGACGTAGATATAATAAGATCACGGAAGAAACAGATTTAATCTCCAAGTACACCGTCGAACCTCCAAAATCGGTGCCATGCTCCCGACAGACGTTGGCTACTCCGAAGGTCTGTGCGGAGAGGAAAAAGATGCAGGTAAAATGAAACAAAAGCAAAATGGACCCTGGTACTGACGAAAGCGTAACGTCTATGTGCAGCAACAGGCATAGATGTGGAGGCACGAGGGGGATGCGGACGAGAGGAAATCGAGTTGTTTCATTAACACTTGGGTCCTCAGTACTGGATAGTAGTATATGTGAAAAATCCGGACACAAGGGAAGCGAGAGTGTTCTTTGCAGGTCCGTCCGCTGAAATTCCGTTGTATATTCAATAGACAAAAGATGAGGAAACGGGGTACAGTCATTACAGTATGATTAACTACATCACGTCGTATTTACGAGTGAAGAGGTACTGTGACATGTGCCTTATGGGGAGTGCGAATCTTTTGCGACATAAATGCAAGTACACATGCTTGTTATGCAAATCCCGCCACAACATCAAGGACGATGAAAAGACTTTTAACTGTACGGGTTGCTATATAACATTCCCAGCCATGGTCTATAACCAATCACAAAAATGCTCCAAATAAAGGTAGAGCTGTATGTGACAGATTTAAGGAATATCTAGACTGCCTAGCCCTTATAGACACTCACCGACGATGCAACGCCCCGCACGAATGTCGCCACTATTTGAGTAATCTGTGCCAGAAGCACATAATCCCACAGCAACAGTACTTCAGTAGAAACACAAACTTACAAAGGGAAGATAAATATGTAATTATTAACTCTGATATGGAGATTCTACTTCTTAATCCAGACGCGAACGAGGATCGCAGAGATGAAGTCAATCTCGTGTGCGCGTCCCCCCGATGTAAAGAATGTAAAGAGAAGGAAACTGGGGCCTCATGAATTGTCTGCGGGAATCCGAAAAACAGGATTTCACTTTCAAGACCATGAGTGAATTTAATTGAGCACGTACTAGACGAACGGGACCAGTTCCGACGTACTGTATGCCTGGCCCACGATGCGTTCCGTTATAATACATACTGGCGGACCGCACAGCAATAGAGGAGCAAGGACTAGGGAAGGATATTCGGATGATCGCCCAGGGAAACAAAATTATTGAAATGACGTTGTGTAAGCTAGTTGTCTGCCTGGATACGTACACCTACATGAGTGTAAAATTACTTAGTCTCGCAAAAACCCTAGGGAGGGATACCAATCTCTGATGAAATTCCCGTACCTTTTCAACACGGTGGAAAGCAAAAACTATAAGAGTACCTTCGCAATATTAGACGCCGAGTGTCGTAGGAAAGAGAAGTAGGATGCATTGAAGCAATGGCGTGATGAGTGTAGTCAGAACGGCGACTACACATTCGACATGCAAAAGGAATAACTGGCGTATTGTAAAAACAATGTCAACATATTAGGCGCCGCAATAATCAACTTATCGAACATCATTGAAGAACAAACCGGGGAAATTAAGCGTTTCCTATAAGATGCGACAATAGTCAACCTGGTTTTGCGTGTATCTCGCACTCTGTACTTACCGGAAGACACCATACCTGTGATCCCTCTATTAGGCTACGAAAAACAAGACCGCTAGAGTAAGAAAACCCTTCTGCGGCTAACGCACATGTCCCGGACACATAAGGGCGATATTATACACGCAGCAAATGGAAAAAAGGTCCATCCGGGTCCGTTTAAATTAGATGGGTATACAGAAGAAGTGTTGCAAACCTATGCGTATTAAATCCTAGGTTGCATTGGCATTGGTGTCCACGTACGTACAAAAGCCTTAGGCCCGAAGCGTTCGGAGACGGGGGTCTCGAGCAACGTTTCAAGAGATGGTTCACGAAAAAAACAGTAGTTACAACGACTATTGTTCAAGGTCTTTGAAATATTGTCATGCGCTTGGAACGAGTACGCCAAGCACAACAGAGCTATCCAGGACTATCCAAAACGAGTGCGCCGACCTTGGTTGGTTACAGGTCTTGTAACCAAACACGCTTCAAGGGTGGCAGAGCAGAAGTGTTCCGATCCACAAGTCTAACGATTCGTAACGGCTACGGTATCTGCATGCAACCTCACTGTGCCCATGAGTCATGCATGGCTCGCAAACTTTGCCCGTGGGTCAACAAGATTTCCCTATGTTGCAGGATTGTGAAGGACTATACAACTATACTGTGGAACCCCAACATTCCTCGTCATCCCCGTTCTTCCCTATACCTGCAACTGCAAACTCATGTTTGGACTATGTCGCACGTGTATGGAAGAACACAACAACCGGAAATATGTGCATAACAAGGACTAACGGTGTTTTCGAGGGACGTTCTGCACCCTTGAGCTGAAAAGTCGTTACATGTGGATATAAAATCGATAAGATCCATGAGGTATGGCAATACGAAATGCAAGAAGGAGTGTTTAAGGACTACATGAATAGCATCCTGACGACGAAACAGGTAGCAAGTGGCTTTCCCTCAGAGTGTGGTACAGAAGAAGCAAAACGGAAATACGTACTCCAGAATCAGGAGAAAGAGGAAATTCGTATCAAGTATGAGAATATTGAGTTAAATCCCGGTCTGAGGTAGATATCCAAAATCTTTCTAAATAAACTCTTCGGCAAAATCGGGCAGCGAAAAATCTGCCTCTGACATAGTAAAAGATATCGAGACCTTATTAATCTAGCTACTGCCTTCTCAATATGAGGTTGCACCGTGGTCCCGGTCGTGGCCGAAACCCTCGTTGTCACATCAAAGGACGTAGAGCATGAAAACACATCTCTTCCATTTCCAACGTTACTATATCTGCATTTATATCATTATGGGCACGATTAAGCTTGTATGAACTGATTGAAGCGGTAGGCTACGATAGAGTCCTGTGTATAGATACAGATTTAATCGTGTTCATTGAAAAGAAAGGTGAAAGACCCTTGCTGAGTAAAGGGAATTACCTTCGAGAACTCACTGATAATCGTAGTGGGTGGGAAATGTTCCGGTTCATTGGGTTGGACTAAAAAATTAGGGGTACGTGATTCGTAATTTGGCAACTGGGGAAATCAAGGATATTTTGAAAATTCTCAGGATCATCCTCAAATTTCGGACTCGGAAATGAATTGATTTTCAGCATTTTTCTGATCTAATCACAGAAAAACGAATACAAAATTATATTTTCCCCGAATAATATCCGGAGGTTAATAATAATAATAATAATAATAACGGTTTACCACCGTTTCTAGAACCGAGACCAAGACCTACAAAATGTCAACCAATAAACCTCGACGAGTCATACGAGACGTAACTGTAACGGACTACAGGACACTACCCTATGGTTAAAGACATGGCTAATGGACAGACAAGTGTGTGTATAGTTAAGTTATTTATTCTGTACATATGTACATAAGTATGGATGGATGTGATTGTAGGGAGTCTTTATCGTGAGCATGATGATATAAAAGGGAAATGTACTATTGCAATCCGTTAGTAGCGAGCTACATGTTGCAACTACAACACCCAAAAACGGTCTTAATCCCAGACTCATCGAGGCCCGGTAAGTCCTGCTCCGTAAACAAATTACTGAGACAAAGATAAAATGTTTACAGTAAAGTTCAGTTAAGTCGTTTGGTGCTACGGATTGGCACAACCAAACATTACTGTACCGAATATCAAAGTTTACCACGGTATTCCGGATGTTAACACGTTCGACATTAAACGCAATTCACTAATTATTATCGATAATCTCATGAGTGAAACCAGGAGAGACATTGGAAATCCTTTTAGGAATTACGCTCACCATGAAAGCTTAACTGTTATATTAATGTGCAGAATCTATTTCCAAAAGGGAAACATGCACGGGACATTTCAGGCAAACGCGCATTTTCTCTTGATGTTATAAAATCTACGTGATCAATTACTGATCAATACCTTGGAAGTCAAATTGTGCTGAGACACAGTAAAAGTGTTGTAGAAGTATTTGAAAAAGCCACCGAGAAACCACATAGTTACACAGCAAACACCACATTCGTTACGACTACGTATAAATATATTTCCAGATGAAACCATGCATGTATAAGCACATGTAAAAGGCATGCATACCCCCATTACGATCATTCGACAGTAAGATGTCAAGACTTAAGCATTATCGGATTGAGCTCCGTGCACTTTCCATATGCAAAGCCAAGAAACGGAAATTAATCCTACAAAAGTTATCCGGGGGACTTATTCGTACCATTGCACAGGTGACAAAAACACGATACCAAAGCACCATTAATACGTATAGTATTCATGAGCGTTAAAAACATGGCGAAATACAAGCTATCACGTTCGAAAACATATATTAGTTTCCGCTAGCGAAACTTAGTTTCGATACCATCGAAATCCTACTAAAAGACCATGCCGGACCGAATTTGCCATTCGCATCCGGAACGTTGACGGTGACACTTCACTTTACGCGTCTCGAAATGAAAATGGCTGGCATCGCGGACGTAGAATCCCATATTTTGCAGCACCTGTGCATCAACGGGGACACGGTATCGGAAGTTTATTCCCTGGTTTGTTTCAATTTACAATGCCATTCATCAAACAGAATGCAAAGGCTCTTGGACGACAGGCGCTACAGACAGGAATCCAAGGTGTGAGGATGTGTTAGAAAATCGTTCAGTTAAGAAATCGGTAAAGGCGCGGATGCCGGAAGCTTGATCGGTTTTAAAGACAAAGGCCCAAACAAAGAGGGTCAGTTGCTTACCAGGAACAGTAGACGACAGGCAGATAAGCGAGGAGCACTAAGAGGTATCGGAAGACCAGTCAAGCGACGAAAACGTACAAGTAATCACGCACGTGGCATCTTTAGTTAAACATCATGTGTTTCCTGACACCAGGGAGTAAAGAGTGCTGTACCAATGAATACGATTTTTATCTGTACCCTTGACACAAAGGGCCATTGAATCATCACGAATGGTGGAATACCGACCCATATCGACATTCATTTCCAAAAGACGATTGTGTTTGTTAGTCATGGAGATACGTCCGAGTATAACCATCCAGCATACATTTACCTCTACGTAAAATGTAAAATTCAGACTGCTGGTGGGGTAATGTGGCAGTCCACCTGCTGTTGCTCGTGATATCGTTGCACCCTTTAATAATTTCCTTCATTCACTGTTTTCACAAGTTGATATTTCCCTCAATGATAAGGTTATTTCATCTTCGTCGGGCACGTATCATCCATGCCTACCTGGAAACCGTAGTCAATTACTCAGGGGATTCTTCTAATACATACCTCACCAGTGCGTTATTGTATAAGGATACCGCTGGTCAATTTAATACGTTAGGGAATGTCAATTTAATTCGTACAGTGTATGTTACTGCGATGTGCCCAGTTTTAAATGATGGATTGATTCTATACGGATATCGCCAGCATTGACCGTATACTACCTCATAAAGTATCCCTGTTTGTCAAACTCCATCGCAGTAAAGATGTTTTCCGTCTCAGGGTACTGCCAATTCGATTTATATATTTCAACTGGATTAAGTCATACTGTATGCCCGCCGATGGATATATCAGCGGATTTGCCACATCAGTTGAATAGCTTTATGCTTAAAAACAAAGCTAAACTACCGTTGACACGTGTTAAAACTCGTGTCCATACAATCCCTGAGAACGTATCAACGTACACTCTCACTAATGTATTTTTGGGAAATGTACCCAAAGGTCTTGTGATTGGGTTCCTCTCAAATACTGCATTGAATGATCAATACAATGAGAATCCCTTCAATTCCAACACTTTAATCTAAACCATCACAACAGGTGGTGCAAGTAGGTTCGAAATTGTATCTTCCCACAACATTAACACGAGACTTTGCAAACAATTCGTTTGTACCGTGTTACCAGACCGAGACCGGCATATTTCATCAGAAAGAAGGACACCATTACGTACTACGATTATCCTAATGGCTATATGTTGTATGCATTTATACTTTCGCTAACAAGTACTTCCGACGACACGACATGGGATGTTGTTAAGGAGTCTAGTTTTAATATTAAAATTGGTTTTACTGAAGGTTAAGTGCAATCCATCACCTGTGTTGTCTACGCATAATTTGTTTCTCTGATCCAGATTGATAAGGACCGCAATATTTACACCTATAATACTATTTAAAATATCAGTAATGGTTTAAAGGTTGTGTGAACAGATGCCTTTTCTCTGTAGTGAGTAGGCGCCAACATGCTTACGATAATTAATTTATCTGCCTTTGATCAAACCGGTGATGAGGATTACGTCGTCAAGGAAGTAGGCATTGTGAATTCGGATGCTAATACCATGCAAAATTGTGTTTTTGAAGCTCCCTTTGATCTCAGTGGACTCTCGCTAACAATTCAGTTGGATAATGATTACCTATCCACATATGTATTTGGCATTGACTGGTCCGAAGGAGATGTTCCGTACAGTCATTTACAACGTATCCTTCTCAAGTATACGAAATCAATTGACCCATGGTCAGTGTAGTTAAAGGTGTTTACAACAGCTACTTGGACGGCCCGTGTTAACCTCGAGGACGTACAGTGTCCCAAGGTTAGGAAACTGTTATTCCCTACAAATCATTATGCCCATTACCCAACACCAGTTTTTAACATTTCGCTGCTCACTGTACGAGACTCAGTGTTATGCTAAATACATACAGTACCATAATCTAGCACAATACGTTTCCCACGATCCGCCATGCGTATATAACCACTCCCACATTACTCCAAGCTCCAGTGCATGATGATAATGAGTGTGCCTCCACGTGACTATGTGGAATCATGAAATCATAGACGTGGTGTTACACGATTGCTGTACATCATCATTATTAAGTGGCATTTATGCACCGGACACATTACATGCAACCGTCCAACCACCTGTTGCCTTAATCGTGAACCTAAGTCCGTCGTATCGCGAAAGTATACATTGCATCATTTTGTATATCAATAACCAAAGGCGGGGTTTTTACTTTGATATCCTTGCATAACCTCCGCCGAGACCGCTTGTTCATTTCCTCCAAAGAAACTGTAAAGTAGTTCGTGTAAGTACCATTCAGTACCAAGCTGATTATTCCGTGCTTTGTGAGATGTTTTGTATTGTATACTTATACTTTAAAGTACGTAATGTACATATTGAATCTAAATTGTCAACCACCTACCCAGCACAATGATCAGCTTGTACGTCAGAAAAATCAAAAAGCACCCAACATGAACATTCTAAAAAGAAATGGTAAATGTATATTGTAACACTTGTGTAGTAGAATAGTTTAGTTGTAAGATCATATGTAGTAGAGTAGTATGCGCATGCATACTCTTACACTAGTTGATGATACTTACAGTTAGTAATATCAACTTTAAACTGTAATGTGCGCAACGCGGGACTTGCTTAATCTTTAATGTTTGTTACATTCCCCAACTGGGAAATCTTATTTAAAACAACCATCTTTACATGACCCTTACGGTAAAAGATGAATCCCATCTCGCAACATTCTACAACAATATGGCGGATATGTGATATACTATACCCATTAGCGGTATTCCACTCTAAAACATGCAAATGATTTGATATCCAAATTACTAGACGTTGGTCACGTCCTCACGGTAATTTCAACAGGCAATGGAATATTAGTATCGCATCACATGCAACCACGCAGAATTCACAGATGATGTACTCGTTAGGGGAAATCTTAAAACCTTGAAAATCAAGAATGTACTGCCTTGCTCATATACACATGAGCTCGCTGGTTTCTTGCTGGTACTGCTGAAGCACTAGAGGGATCAATTGGGCAATGCACTCTGTATTTTTGATAAACTGATGAACTTTTTTTAATAAAGGTCTCTTCAAGATATGAGTATGACCCTGTGCCACAAAAATGGAATAATACTCGCCAAACAATTCAGGATCGTTCATATGGCTTGACACATACTGGGCAATAACCATTCCTGTGTTCCAAACGTACATGCAGTTGTGCACTTTACGTAGATTACACTCGGTCTTTGAATTGTATTGGTTTGCAAGTACGTACCAATGGTGTTCAACACGCATTTGTCCACAATAAAGTCACCTCGACACCTCAAATACTGAGCCATACTACCAAGGAGGGCCACTACGTACCGGGCTGATTACAATGGGTCACTAAGTAATAGGATGTATACACTGGTCCAGTAGGTATGGAATCACTGGTCGAACCGTGGTTTGAAGGCAACCAGCAACATATCCACCAATGCAGCACGGTTCAATTTCAGCATGGGTTGAAGACCTCAGATTAACTTCTCCTTTAATGCTGCTGGAGCCGACTCGTGCGATTTCACATACGTGCCGAACAATCCATCTACGGTGCTCGGGTCACGTAAAATAATCTTTGTACGTTCAGCAAACAATGTAGCGATGTCCTCGGGCGTTGCGTCCGGAAATAAATATCCCCCACGATGACCTGCACAGATCGGATCACGTTGGCTTGGTTGGTTTGTATAGCAACCTACGTAGAGGAGACAACGGGCAAAGTCATATTGATTAACACTTTAACGCTGCGGTCATTTTAACGCTGCGAATACTTACACTTACATTCTTAAGAGGACTTATCCTCAGACACGATTGTACTAGCACGCTCGGAATAGCTTTGTCCATGTTCGAGGTGGTCACGGCGACTGATGACCATACTCCAATACCGACACACTTTAACTATTCGAATGGACATGCGCAAACGCACTCTCACACACCAGCACACAGCCACGGACTCCCACCACTCCAGCGGCACCGCCTTTGAAAATGTCAACCTGACAGGGCCTGTCAACAGCGATGAGGGTCCATTGTTCGCGCGCCATTGTTCGACGGTCACGCATCAGTGAGCTATGACAGATTACGAGTCTTCAATGCTAAGTCGCACCAATACACGCGCAAACGTGTATGGCTGGCATCTTGCATAGGGGACCCAAATGGCACCCAACTACTACTTACGCCTGTCGTGGTGAAGCGAAAAAGTTATTCCTTTACCTTCCTTGTATATACCGTGTATTTGGATATACGTGTGGCGCCCTTCTGTGGACTTGTAGACTTAACGTCTTGTCGAACAGGAGCAGTCGTTTGTCCTTTAGGTAGCTCAGCCCGTTACCAATCAACTATCCTATGATTTACTATGTTAGTGTATATAAATGTTGTAAACATATAAGCTTCACCTTTTTAGTTTTATTTCTCTCTTTCTTTCCAGGCACTTGGAGTAGCATTTTCGTACTTCATGGTTCTCAGGAATCTCGAGCAATGAATGAGTATATTGTATTCATTATTTTAGTGCTATAGGTAAATCATTGGAATAAGTATTCTGGCAACAAAACGAGGTTTAATGTTGTAAAAAAATAGTTATAATACGAATGGTAAATTCACTGATATGAGTGTTTATAGAGTAGCAGCAGTTACATTATAATTAAATAAAGTTCTATCAGTTTCAATTAATAAAATAGAGGCCAATTTTAATCTTGAAATTATCATATGAAAATAAGTAAAAACAGGCAGGAAATGTAAGAAAGAGCTTGAAAGATCTTCGAATAATGTTTCGTAGCTTACACATATTTAGTTCATGCCTAAGTTCATGCTACTGTACTTGAGAAATGAAGACATGTAGATGTAAATACAGGAAAAGCAATCAAGTATCCCTCTCTATTATTAATGATATTCTACCAACGTTTAGGCAAACAATGATGTGCATGCTTGAATAATGCCACTGATTTTTTCATTTATGTCGAATGACCTAGCGTTATATTTGAGTAGTCTCACAATCATATCAACGACTTCATTTAATCACATAAAACAGTAGTGATGATCAAACAATGTCTAGGAGTGACGATTTGTTTACTTCGAAGCATTTTCTCGGGCATAAAGTCCTCCACATACTACCATGCACATAATATTGTTTTGTGAATAAAAATCAAATTTGGAACGGGTTTTTGCTCTTCTTTGTGGGCTTAACCACTGCTTTCCTTTCTTCGTCTTAGTTCATTGCTAATTTCAGTGTCGTTTGACGAGAAATGTCATGGTTTAGTGTGATCAAAACATTTTCAGGAACTATCGACGGAATAGATCATTGTCATTGTAGTTCAAAACTACTGCTCTGAAACAGGATAATAATTTGTTTTTGACCTCCGAGATTTAAAAAATATTCCCAAATTGTGGCTAGCGATGAAACTTTTACTGCTGCAGAAGAACTTAAAATATGACATTTCCTCTCAACTTGACACTCCATCAGTTATGAACTAAAATTAAGAACGAAAAACCCGCATTACTTCAACAACAAGTTTGTGGAAAGGACGAAGATAGTATGAAGTACTTAATTATTTACACCAATAGCAACAAGCCTACAAAGAATTCGGAAATTCGAAAAGAACTTATGCGTCAGTCTAGTACTGATATGTATTATTTCGCACATGAATACGTTTTGAAAGAAACCAATCTTACTAAATCTGAACTAAAGTTCAACATCTGTGAGGTAAGTTAGAAACGTATGTTTAAGTGTGAAACTTATTTTTGGTAACATAAGAAGAGTAATTGTACCGTACTTATCTACTTCGTACTGATTTAATAGCAAATTTTCTAAATATCTGGTTTATAGAATCCGAGATCAAACTCCTTCCTCTTCAATCCCAGATTTCCTTAATTCTTTTCTGATTTCAAATTGTGTTCTAGTAATTATTCCGCCACTATGCTTTTAGCAGTGGCAGTTAGTTAAACAAATTATGAACGTAATTTGCTTAATTAATTGAATTCAAATAAAATTAAATCCTTATTTCAATGGATCACAAATCTATTTGATGTAAACCCCAAATATGTAGCTGAATAGACCAAAAGAACTTTAGTAACTGTCATATAAATGATCCAATTCCCGCAAAAGAAAATGGCAATTTGATTTAATTCTCACCTTGAACTGCATACATGGAAGCTGAATTAGCAAATTATTTTCTTTATCGAAGTCTGTATTCATTCATCCAAGTATATATATTACACGAAAAGTAGAAATATTTGCTGAGCCTTTGTAGCTAATCACTATATTTAATTCAAAAGTTCTGAAAATGCAACAACATGAAACTGCTTCGAAGTATGAACCGGTTTCACACTCTCATCATTCTGCACCCTGCTACCTTGTCGATTTGATAAGGATCTATTGATATTTTTTTCTGTTTTCATATTGTTTAATCATTAAAGAGAAACGGATGAACAGTCAAAGAAATAAACTTTATCGGCTTCAGATTAATGAACGTCATGAGTCATCAGGAACTTTGGAAAGGTGTTTTGAGTATCGCTGTAAGACAATATATAATGAATCAAATGTACTGACATGTGCAAAGTGTCTGAGCATTTAAACCTTCAATGAAAAGCTTGCTAGTGAAACCAAGCATTTTAGTAATGCACAAAATTAGAATCTTCTGTTCACCTTCTATTGTATTATTTAAAACCTTTAACTTTTCAGACGGGAAATCAAGTTCTTAGTTTTACTGAATTTTGTTATCTAGACAGGCAAGAAGCGTTTTTACACACTGTTGCCTTTTAATCAGGGTTCTTACTCAATTAAGGGGTTTTATGAATTAATTTTAAAGTTTCCATATAATATTTTCTTTCTTTCTGTATACTACCATTTGTTTGAAAGTTCTAAATGAAGACTACAAAACAAATATATCCTAAATTTGTGTTACAAAATATTAATACATAATGAAACTGTATAGATTAAGAAACAAATACGAAGAGATTCCTTTAAAAAATCAAAAGTCCGAAATTCAGCAACTTGGAAAATAAAAATTAACAATGGAAATCTGAATTAAAAGAGGATTATTCTTTTCGCTCGCTGAAACAGTGTAAATGCTAACTGCTATCTGCAACTGACATTACAGGCATTTATTATGTGCATTTATATGAAACTTTGCACAAGAAAGAGCAGGGGTTCCCAAACCCCCATGGTCCATGACGCGCCTCCTAGAATTACCCTAATTTGTCCCACTAAATCAATGGATGCTACGATGTAAACCCTCTCTCTCTCTCTCTCTCTCTCTCTCTCTCTCTCTCTCTCTCTCTCTATATATATATATATATATATATATATATATATATATATATATAGTAGTTAAGAAGGCTATAAAGATGTGTATAGATAAAAGTCCAACAATAATGAATGAAAGTGGATTTTGATAGATCTTCTGATTTATTTACAGAAAGAATGTGAAACATATGGAAAAGTGTTCACAAACAATTGGAAGGATTTTCAAAAATATATCAGATCATTAGACTTCTAATAATATAAATTGTAATTTACTTACAGAATCTAGAATTCAACCTTAAGGAAATAAGAAACCTGTGATATAGAAATTTTAACATACACTACAAACAAGATAAAATGGAAGTAGTGGTAAAAAAAGGTTATTAATTATGTAGTATCTCAGCATTATTAGACTTCCAAGAATATAAATTGTAATTTACCTACAGAATCTAGAATTCAACCTTAAGGAAATAAGAAACCTGTGATATAGAAATCTTAACATACTCTACAAACAAGATACACTGGAAGTAGTGGTAACAGCACATTCCAATTTATACGTATTGCAGTTCTCGACGGAGAGATGTTGTTCTGGTAAATTTGTTTATAATTTCATCATTTGATATTTAAGAATGTTGTGCTCACATGATGAGATCATTGTTGACAGAAGCCATGTATATGTCATAGAAGAGCGCAGCCTATTCTTCATTATCTTCAAAGAAGTCACTGCACTTCCTGCTGAACAACTGGTCATGGGAAAGGTGATAAGAATTTTATATAATACAGTTAAATTTGGCAAACTGGAAAACTGTATTAGAACCAGGTATGACTTAAGAAATCCTTTCTGAACCCATTGATGTTGAACAACATTGTCACTTTCAACACACTCATTATCGTTGCAGTCAGACTCAATCTCAGAATATATCTCCTCCTTAGATACATCGGCAGTTTCTCCTTCAATACTTTGTACTTTCCTGTGACTTTTCATTTCAACATCACTCTGGTCAATGTGTTCAGGCGCGGTTGTGTAAATGGTTTTGAAAGCCTGCAGTTCTTGAGCAGTGCTATCGGAATCGAGCTCATAAAACGAGCAGAGATCAGCAATGTCGACATTACTGAAATAATCTGAAACGTCTAATGCACCTGCAGAGAAGACCATCATTTGTGTAAAGATTTTTGACAAATGCTCAGAAAATCTGTCATTCAGCTGAGATATCAAATTGTCAATGCGTTTGTAAAATACGTTGACTTTTATTCGACGATTGAAATCTGTTATGACATCATCAAATTCCACTTCATCAAAGAATCTGATATGTCGCTGTAAACGCTTCTCTACAAATTTTACACTATGATTCTTAGCAAAATTTTCGACGCTTCTGACCAATGAATCTCAACAACTATCTGCTCTTTTTCCTTGTAGCTTAGTCTTTGTCACAGATATCACTGTCGCCACAACTCCATAATCAGTCACACTTCCTTGTAGGCATTTGATTACAGGTGAAAGTACCTTAAACAACAGCGATAACATATGAAAAGAGAGAATGGCTTCAAAAGAAATCAACCTTTTCTTCAGTCATTCAGCCAATGTGATCGCATCTTTGTCTGTGTCTTCTGCTGTAATAATCAAGTCTAAAGTTTGCGGTATTTCGAAGAAACATTCCAGAACTGTTACTGTAGATGTTTCTTTGCTAGACCATCTTGTTGTGAACATTCGCTTGAGTTTTTTCTAGAACTCCTAGGAAGCAGGTTATTGACGAGCGTATACTGACGCTTATATGATGATAAGAATGTGTAGAGTTCTTCCAAGAGGGTAAAACAATTCGTATAACATTGATGGAAGAAAGTGATTTTTCCACAACTAGTGAAAATCTATGAGATGTGCACCACACCTAAATTGCTTTAGGGTAATCTTCTTGTATTTGTGCTTTTAACCCCTTATATTTTTCGCGCATGTTGCCAGCACCATCCATGCTCTACCCAACAATAAAACTAGGATCTAGTTGTTCGTTTGTCAAGCTCGTCCAAATATTTTTCTTTAAGGTTTTACCGCTGGTATCAGTAGAAGTAAAGGGATTAAAAAATCTTTCCACAGGAACTGGAACACTTTTTTCATTAAGCTCTACATACCGCAGAATAATGGCGGTTATTTCCTTTTTGCTGACATCCGGTGTTCAGTCCACTATTAAGGAAAATTTTATAGCTTCTTTTACTCTTTGAACTAAAGTGCTCAGCACACATTCTTTAATAACTGTTATCAGGTCCGATATGTTACGGTAACTTAAGAAATTCGATCTTAGTTTCGTCCATGTTTCACCCTCACTGCAGGTTGGTCTTTCAGGCTCTCCTCGTTATTTTCACTGTATTTTCCCCATAGTTCTTGTCCTTTTTTTCATTTCTACAATTCTATATTTGATGGCAATATTATGTTTTACTTTATATTTATGTTTTTGTTCACAATGTTTCTTTAATATACCTTGTCGGTGAACTGTATTGCACAAAACTTCAGGACACTTATATTTATATTGTATAACCAGAGATTTTGGCATTGTTTCTTAGGAGTACAACAGCACAGGGAAGGAAGCAATTTAATATCATCCACACAATCTTTAGATAGCTACTCACTGTTTACAATGAACTGAAATGTCGACACCGAAAAGATGCACCCACCACATATGCACTTGCCACTTGTTAACATATGAAACATATTTTGTTAGCAGCAAAGCGAAAACTATTGGAAGGCAGACTCGGAAATTCTTGTTTTTGCTTTGCACTATATCTGAACTAGGGTTGCCAAATCTATGGAGTGACTAGCACTAAATCACACATTCCGAAAACCCCAGATTGTACAGTCACAACACAAATACGTTCTTTATTCTTAAATTTGCTTCCAAACATTATAGGGTGGAAGAACTTAGAGATGTTATACTAGAATTTTAACATCTAAAAGAGTTACAAGTACAAGTACTAAAGAATGAAAAGCTAGCTTGTCTATCAGACTTTTGACTAAGATCTGCACGGCAGAAAATGCCGTGGATATTTTGTCAATGTACAGTATGTATGTCCATATAATACTACAAATATAAGTGTGAAAGAAATAAGTCTTAGCTTTTAAGCTTTCAACAAAGGAGATCTCACATATTTCGAGATTATAGCGTAGTTGTTCCTGTGAATTACTTTCAAAATTTTACTCGGAATATCCTTGTTTTTTAAATCAATTTCAGAAAAATAGTTGTCCTCACAAAAAATAGTCATCACGCGCTGCGCGTCATGGGTACCCCCTCTGGGCACCCCTGAGTAAGAGTAACAAACATAAGGTATGCATAGCTAAAGTAAGTGACAAAAGATCCCACATCCTCTTTCAACTTTAGATGTGTAGACTCTGACTCAGCTATGGACTAATGAATGTTTAACGAGGTGCCAGATATAGCACACTCAGTAAAAAGAGGTGTAGTGAACAAGCTTGGAAACCATTGAGACATAAGTTGTGAATTCTAGTCGCATCCCAGGACTATTTATTATATAGATGTTTTATGAAATATATCATTTTTTAAAAATAATTTCTTTGTATTTATGTTTCTTAATTTCTACAAGTTCATAATATATTAATATTTCTGTGGCAAAAGTTTAGGATATATTTGTTTTTGTAATCTTCATATATCTAGTTTTCAAACAAGGGGAATATACAGAAAGGAAGAAAATATTCTTTAGGAACTCGAAAATTAATTCATATTTGAGTAAGAACCCTTATTAAAAGACGACAGAAAGTCTGTAAAGCTTTTCTAGCTTTTATAATGCTTTATTCGTCTTTGATAGATATCGTGAGGATTTCTAGATAAAAATTCAGTAAAATCAAGGATTTTTTAACGGTCTGGTAAGTTAAAGGTTTTAAATAATAGAATGCAATGTGAACAGAAGATTATCATTTAGTCCATTACTAAAATCTTTGGTTCCATCAGCAAGCTTTTCATTGAAGGTCTAAGTTTTCAGTACACATGTCAGTAAATTTGATTCATTATAAATTATCAGAAGTTTTCGGCCATGTGACAAAAAGTTTACAGCAATAAAACGCTCCATCAGAAGGTACGATTGAATCTACATCCTTAACGAGTTATGCCAATTTATTTACAACGTCTCACAAAAATCGCCTAACACTGTTACACTCGTAGATGAACAAAGTTGTCTTGAAATATTGAACTTCGAAACGTGGTGGGCTCTAAACTATAAAAGAATTGTGAACAATGTGAACAGTACCATTTTGATTCAAAAAGTACTGATGAAACGACAGTGTACTGCGATAAGTGTAATCGTTATTTTGTCAATCAGACATGTTTCGTCAAGCATGTAACAAGAGCAAAAAGTAAATCAATATGTGACCATGTGCAAGTTTGCTCTCCCTGTGGTGTGAAAATCGATCTTCGTAGCAGAACGTCGAAACATATTTGTGGTGAACATTTTTGTAAACTGTGTTCAGAATATGTAAATGAAACACATGTGTGTTTTGTAAAACCAAGTAATCCTAAACGGGTTGAGGATTTCCATTATATTGTGTTTGATCTGGAAACGATGCGTTTGAGTGCAAATGAAAAAGGTGAACAAGAATATGATCCTAACTTAATTTGTGTTACTCATCGTTGCTTTGAGTGCAAAGATCTCAATGATGAAAGTTACAAATGTACTGTTTGTGGTGATTCTAGTGGAAATAGGGATTTTGTATTTTATACTATGGAACCATTCATTAATCACTTACTCAAACAAGGTCCCAAGTTTACTCAAGTAATAGCTCCTGCACATAATGCTCACGGGTTTGATAATTTGTTTGTTGCTCGCGAGTTGTTACGTCAAAAATAAATGCCTAGTATTATTGGTCGTGGAAATAAACTTATGCAACTAACGGTAAATAATATCATATTCAGAGATACATACTTGTTTATGGGTGTTCGATTAGCTGATTTACCTGCAACTCGTGGCTTAAATGAATCTCTTAAGAAAGGTGATTTTCCACATTTGTTTAACTTACTACAATACCAAAACTATGTAGGTTTGTATCCAAAACTTGAATTTTACGATATTGAAAGCAAATCACCAAAAGAGGCAGAAGCAATTGCTGCGTGGCATGCAGAATGCGTCAAACGTGAAACGACATTTCATTCCCAGCATGAATTATTAGCCTATTGCAAAACCGATGTAAGTATTTTAACTCTAAGTCTCATTCGATTTTCTAATTTGATTGAAGCTAAGACAAATGGGTTTCAATGTTTTTTGCATACTGCCACAATTGCTGCATGTGCGATGAAAATTTTTCGGTCATGCTATCTTAAAGAAAATACAGTTCCAATTATCCCTCCGTTAGGTTTCCAATATGGTACGAATCAAAGTAAAGTAGCTAAGCAGTGGCTACGACATATGGAGTACAATCAGAACATTAAGTTACAAACATGTGAAAATGGAAAAGAGGCACAATTCAAAAATTTCAGAATTGAAGAGTATGATAAAAATACTCGAACAGCTTACGGATTTTACGGTTGTTACTATCACGGACACAGTTGTATAACCCAATGTAGATACCAAATAATAGATAAAGAAGGGCGCAGCTTAAACAGCCCATATGACGCAACGTTAGCACGTGAAGAATTTTTGAAAAACAGTTGCAATGTAAAAGTTGTTTCCATTTGGGAATGTGAGTGGGAGAAACAAGTGAAAATGTCTCCTGAAATTCAGTTTCATCCGTGATCATTGTTCTAATGTGGAAAAACATGAAGATGAAACAGCAAGCCTCTGGATTTTCAGATGACTTCTAACCTACGAAGAAAAACAGCAGTATATTTCTGAGTATAGCAAACATGAGGGAATCGAACTAAACTATGATAACATTAGGAGAAATGAAGGTTTACGATACATTCCCAAAATATTTTTAAACTCTTCATTCGGGAAGTGGGGGCAAAAAACTGACTTGCCAAAGACAAAAGTTGTCAATAATACGTTGGAATTTAATGAGATTGCCTATTCATCTCACTTGGAAATGCAAAATGTTGTCCTTGTGGGTGATAACTTGTTTGTTTCATATCGCGATTTGGAAAACCACAACACACCAAACAAATTCACAAATGTAGCAGTTGCTGCTTTCATTTCTTCTTGGGCCAGACTTAAATTATACGAAACATTAGATGCCGTTGGTATTGACAGACTGCTTTACTATGATACTGATAGTGTTATCTATATTAGACGTCTAGATGAAACTCCTTTCCTTCCTATTTGTGATTATTTAGGACAGTTAAAAAATGAAATCAAACAAGGCTGGGAAATACGAACTTTTATTTCTCTTGGTCCCAAAAAATATGCGTACCGTGAGGTGGAGACAACTACAGGAAAAATTAATGAGGTAATTAAAATTCGTGGAATTACTCTTTCTCAACGAGCACGTAAACGAATAAACTTTGAGCATATGTATAATTTAGTTACAGAAAAATATGACAGTCAAATAATTTTTACTCCAACTCATATTTTACGAAAACCTGATTTTCGTGTCGTATGTAAACCGCAAACTAAACGACATGCTGTTGTGCAGCAGACGAAGCGTCGTCGATTAAATCCTTCTAGCACTGTAGACTACGGGACGTTACCTTATGGTTTTCGTTAAAGGGAAAACTTGGAATCTGTTCTAAATTTCCAACAGTAAGTTGTATAATACTATGTTACAATGACACTATCCTGTAAGTTAGATGACCAGATGGTCTACAAACAAAAATGTAAATCAAAATATTCTTTCTTTCAGTTGATGTTTTATCATCTGCAATCATCAAAACAAAAACTTCATCATCACTTTTTTGTGCACGTCAACAATCAAGTTTGAACGGTTTAATACTTTCTTAGTAGATATGATTCCTGCAAGTCCTAACAATGTTCATCACAAAACTAATTTATTGTAACAACAAAAATTATTTTCTATGACTTGCTATAGTTGTTTTTGCACAAGTAAAACTTTTTGTCTTGTAACACGAATAAAATCACTTTGTACTCCTTGATTGTTTTCCACCAAAACATTAATAAGTAAGTTCTACAGTTCCATTAAAACTTTCAGCCTAAAAGTTAGACAAGCACATTATACAAAAATATTTTATACAAGTTGACTTTTATGTATCAGCAGAATGCAATATTTTATATGACTTTACATTTTTTGTTGCAATGTGCCAAAGAAATAAACTTATTTTGTACGCCTTCATTGTTTTCCACTAAAAAACATTCACAACAAAGTTATTTACAATTGTGTTATCTCAAAACAGTGACTTGTATCCTAAACGTTTGACGACACCGAAAAAAATATACAAGTTGACTTTTATGTAGCAACAGACAGTACTATTTTACATGACTGCACTTTTATTTCTGCTCCAATGTATTAGACATATATTTTGTATGATCTTGCGAAAAAAAATGTTTCATTATTTTATATGGTTTGAGTTGTTGAATAATTTGTTTCAGTTGTATGTAATTACAATATTTTGTATGACGTCACTTTCTTGTATCAGTTGTGTTTAGTACTAAAACAATATTAATCAATCCCCTATGTGTAATAACAACATTTTCGTGTATCCGTTGGAATGTTTTACTCTGTATATATTCTTGATTATGCACAATAAATAATTTCTTGTTCAATCAAACTGATGCTTTTTATTTCCATTCCTCACAAACAACATCCAAATGAACCGTGTAAGAAATCTTTTGTCCAAAGAATGACATACAGTTTGTCTATGTATTCTGTACTTGTAATCATTCTCTATATGATTTCACAAATTTCTGAAGTATATGTTCGTTGTCTGAGTGCGTCTCTATAAATTTCTCATAGATTTCATTGCATATAGGCGGATATGCTAAGGTTTCCACTACGTCCTGTTCCAAGGATTCCACTGACATATGAATACAGTCGTGAGTTCCAGAGTCAATGTGAATGTGGTCAAAGCAAGCATGACAAATTAGCGGAACATTTGTTTTCCAATTTTGAATACTATACACTATGCAAGCATGTTTAACTTCAAGAGTCGAGCATTCGCACAGGACCGCCATTGGAAAACTACATCCAAGAATCCTCGTTCAACGTCTTTATGTACTTTATTGACCAATCACAATAAACAATACAACTTGTCCCTATCAATCTCATGACAAGTGTCTCGTAAAATAAATACTGCAAGAGTTGCATGAAGATTCACTTCATGTCGTCATTACTTGCATTTCATAACTACAATAACACATACAACTTGACAAATACAATATTTATTCACTTAATCCCAATACTTGGGAACAAATTACGTTATTCCTGATTATTCCTAACCTATATTACAAGCAAAGATGCTGCTGCTTGTGATTTCTGTGGAACAGTCTTGTATCATATCTATAAAATAAAATGTTCTAACTTTTAATATTCTTCAGTTACTATTGTAGGAGTAATATTCAGTTCGTTGTGCCATAGGTGACTAAAAGATACATTACAACGCTGTTGTAGCCTAGTGATACATCCAGACTTACGCAATGCACAAGTATTTTAATTTCATATCCTTACTCAACGTATTCCAATAATATCAAACAGTCTGCTAAAGTACAAGATTATCTCTAGTGCCCAAGATCTGTCTCTCATCATTCTTCAACTGGACTTCATTTTTCAAAACGTAGCATGTTTCTTCATTAACACAAATCGTATATTTCAAGCGAATTTGTACTTGCAGGATTAAAATGTCTTGCTTCCATTTGCAGTTAGCTAATGGTAAAGTCACAACTGCTTTGGATTCTATTCTTAAACTATAGTACTGTGTTCATATCATCCTCGTTTGTGTTTGGGACTCACATCTTGTGCTACTTTACAATCTAGGAATACCTCCATATGTTACTTTAAACCTAATTCTGATGTCCCATTCTCTCTCATCTTATTCCCTTGTGTTGTATACATATCACGAAGGAGGGGTTAAACCATGTGCGAAGGATCTACCTCTCCATTCATACTATTTTGCTCCCTATACGCGAACTTACTTGATCACGTATCTATGTCCAGTGTTCCTTTCTTCAATCGGATATATACGTAATATATTATGGCGAAGGCTAAGCTACACGTCAAGGATCTGTTTGAAACTCAGATATACAATCTAAAATACAAGTGACGCCTCCATATGCTACTTTAAAGCTAATTCTCATGTTCCCATTCCCTCTAACCATATTCACTTCTGTTGTATACATATCACGAAGGAGGGGGTTAAACCATCTGCAAAGGATCTACCTCTCCCGTCATACTATTGTTCTCTTTATACCCGAACTTACTTGATTACCTATCTATGTCCAGTGCTCCTTTCTTCAATCGAGTATATACGTAATATATTATGGCGAAGGCTAAGCTACACGTCAAGGATCTGTCTATTTGCGATTAACTCGTCACGGTACATTTCATTACGTATTACCACATGTCATTTATCCAAGCCAACACATATGTGATTTTCCTTTGACTAAAATGTTGCTGGGGCCCCCACCATTCCATTATCTGGGTCTTTACCTGCTCTTTTGATAGCTTAGCTCACTTTATTGGTTCACTCCTCTGTACATTCTGTACATTTTTCTTGTGCTACTGTAGCTAAAACCCTTGAAACCTCGTTAGACTGTAGTGGCCGTGTAGCTAGTCAATGTTACGCCACTGATCTATGTAAGCTTCGTTCGTTTGGTATTTTCTTTAAACTGATACTCTAAGCTTCATTCGTGGTAGTCTTGACATAAACTCTAATTGTTGAAACAAAATCTACATATTGTGTCCTTTTGTAAGTGTCTGTTCTATCATTGTCTATTCATGGTTCCTCTGTGTTGAAAAGACAAAAAGAACTGGCTTGCAAAGATAGGCGTAATATATGTTATGTTGATCCAGAGTAACAAAACCAATTTATCTTTCATTCTCTTCGTTTTGTTAATTCATATACCTGATTCGTAAAATAAAATAAAAAAGTATCCTTCTTCCATGTATATATGTGCGTGTCAAGATATAAACATACATACATACATAATCTATTATCCTTTCCATTTGCAACGCTGTCAGGAGCTTCCCTCATGAATATTAAAATACCCTCAACAGCAAGACAATACTACAAGCAGACACCTTCGTTACTTTCTTGTCTTGTCTGTGTGTGTGTGTGTGTGTGTGTAAAATAACAAAATAAGCTGGGCAACAGATGAGGAGAAAAAGAGGTCTTTTGCTTGTTCTTTATCATATGCATGTTTTAACAGTTTAGAAGAAATGTTTGACCGACTGGTGGGAATAGCTTCGTGCACTAAGAAGGACATCGGTTCGATATCCACATTTATCACGAAAAATCAGTATATTCACAAAATATAAGCAAATACATCTTAAATCCCCCGTATATACATACTGTATTATATGATTTGATTTACAAAGAATGTTTCTGGTCTAATTTAACGTAAAGGTAGGCTATTTAACAATAAATATGGTAATATAATACTCTCATTAATGTACAAAGCTGTTCACTGACAAATCTTGTACTAAGGAGTTTACACAACTGTATAGTAATTTTAATACCTGGATTGTAACTTCTTAACGGCTATTAGTGCTGTGTTATTCATCGAACACAGGCAATAGGGCTGAAGGAACAGTAATTAAAAGTATTTAATTAAGACTTGCAGTAAGATATAGTTTTTTCTAGGAACTGTTCATTACATATAGGATGCAATTATGTCATTTTATAGCAAAAAAATATGTGGTTAGTTTAAAAACACTAAATAATTGTCCATTATACCCCTAGCATATAGCAAAACAAGAGGTGTGTACTGTATGTAGCTTACATTCAAAAGGTTAATCATCCATGTGAAGGAGTATCCTGAAAAGATAGGCAATTTGCAAGGTTTTACAGGGTAATTGGTCTCTTACACTACTTATAAATATATTTATAAACGTATTGAGCTCTTGCATAGCCTTGTCGGTAGCGCGCTCGACTTCAGTGCAAGCGGTCCCGGGTTCGATTCTCGGTGGGGGTTCAAAAGTATCGGTGCTGACCCAGCATCGTGAGGACAACTGGGGAGCTGCAGTGAATAAAAGACAATGGCGATCACAGTGAGAGCTTTGGCTCTCCTCTCCCAACCCGTTTGGTCAGCGTGGGAGCAGTAGACCAACTCCTGCCTTCGGGGAGAGGCCTCATCCATTAGTGGATTGAATATGGCTGTGATTTATTATTGTATAAACGCATTAGGAAATTTAATACAATTAGAGACCAAGAGCACGTAGAAGTTTGGTAAAGTCAGGTATGGTGTTCTCTTTTATTGAACACGCGACTGAATCGTTTTTTCTCAGACATTCGAAAATAGGCCTTCTTGTTTTGAGTTGCTAGTGGCCTTGTTCCCTTCTTCAAACTGACTAATATTTCCAAGGCCAGATGAATCATTCTATAACTAGCTATCGTTCTTTTCTTCTACCTTATGATAAGCGGGTATAAATTGATTTGCGTTCTTAGTTAAAAACTAATTTCGATTTCTTAGCGTTTGTTCACTTCTTCAAATTGCTGTTTCATTTTTTCCAAATTATGTGAATTTTATAAACTATTTAATGTGCGTACTGTTTTTACTGCCTCAAAGGAAGAAAAAAGTCTAATATCAAGACCAGAGCTTTCCTTCGAAACTACAAAATAAAAGACCGAACCCGGGACCACTGAATCCCAAGTCCAATGCCTTACCCATTTTTTTTACCATTTTATTAAATCTGAATTGGACTACAGAATCAGAATAATCAGAAAATTACAAGAAACGTTAAGTGCAAATAAAGTTATAAAACAAATTAAACAATAACATTTCAAAATAACCGGGACCACTGTATTAAAACTCCGACTCTTTATCCGTTATTCCACGTAACCAACTACCAATCAGTGCTTTCTGAGAGCTCTTTATATCAATTCCGTACACGAGTAACAGACGCTACTAATTACGTAGTGTTCACACATCATGGTTGTCATCTCTGCAGACAAGTCCCTGCCATTTTGTTCCGTTCTCCCAGCATTTCTGTTTGTTTATAAAACAGGAAACAATATGTTTTACCATTAACAAACTTCGGAGAAAAATAACAGCTAAGCCAGTAACTGCTATTTTTCATCGGTTGTAGCAGTCACAGCAATTTATCCCATGTAGCAGTGAAAAATAACTGTTACGCTAGTTTTTCCCATCTCTATTTCGCACCAATGTTTGAAGGTTTTCCTAATGTTTTTTGCTTTCTTTGTGTCTTGTATAGATGCGCCATCCCTTCCAGATATCAAATCCAGCATAAAGTAGATTTTCACATTTTTGGCGTTTATTCCCTTCTTCAAACTGCCGATTCAATTAATGACGTTCATTACCTATATATCAAAATCAAGGATTATATTGCTAATAAAACAATAATATAAATAGTATGTGTATATAAAACATGAAAAGGTGCATTGAAATCATGGGCCTTTCGAGCTGTAGCCCTTAGGTTGCGAACTCCCTCCCCATTTTTTCTAATCTATGTTCTCTTTCACTACTCTACTTTCTCGGTTTCTTTGAAATTCTAATTAATGTCAATTCTGTCCCTACAGTCATGATAATACGCATTTGTATGAATATCGCTCTCGTGTGTATTAGCGCTTCTGGTGAAATTCTGTGCAGTTCTTACATACTATTTTTGAACACCCCGTCTCCTCATCTGTCATCTCTCTTTTCTCTAATATTGACCATTCTTTCTGTTTCCTTCTCAGCTTTCTATTCGTACCCAAAGGGTTTTGTGTCAATACAGCTAGTTATTATGGGTTATTTTCGTCATGAACTTGTCATCTCATAGGGAAATCCTCCTCCCACACACACGTCATTACCCCTGGACACTCTGCAAACCGCTTTCCTACGTGACCGGGATGGTTGCATGTCTCTACTTCCAACTCACCTACATGAAAAATCTTACACTTTAACTACCAGGAATACAATGCCAACGAACAATCTTTGAGCCCAGTCGTCAGGAAGATTCTTAATAAAGAACGAAGTCTTGAGTCTTGCCTGAAACTTCAACCTATCCAAACAGCCGGTCTGATCCAAAGATGTCCAAAGACACTAAAAATTTCAAAAATATTTTAATATGCAGTACTTAGAAACACTTTGGAGACAAGGTGCATTCGACCGTAGGACATTTACGCCGGCAAGTACATTCGATCGTGGTGTGGAGATACGAATATGTAGCAATGAGACAGCTAACTTGTACAGTATGGAATGTGCTTATAATACAATCCATTAATACATGTCCTAATAATACATGTGCATTCGTTCTGGATAGCTGGATATTTTTTTATGTTTTAGGGACCCTCCTTTTCACCCCCACCTCTGAGCCATATTAGCTCAATCTTGTTTCGAGTGCCTGAGGGGCACAACGAATCTGAAATAAGTTCTCCACAAGATTGGGGTAGGCCATTCCCCGAGTTCGTCTCCCTGCCTCGACCCCTGCTCGGCGTCGAGGAATGGAGTCGATAGGATCTGATTGCACAATATTGACTTAAGAAAAGAGTTGGGACAGTTGGGGGACATATTTTAATGGCCCAGTCCCCAATGAACAAACCTGGGCCTTATTTCCGCGAGTTGGGAGGACTACATTGCTTTATTGTATTTTTTCTTCAGTATAATACATAAAATACTTGAGGAGTACAGTATTTACCATTTTTTATAGTTAAAAATATTTTAGTACAGATTATTTACTAATTTTATGTTTCTGTATTTAATTGTTTAGTTTTCTTTACGTTGAAACAAAATTTGTTTATTTATTTAATTGTTGTTTCCCAGGTTATATTTATCTTATTATTTCACTCATTTCACACAATTACGTGTATTACTGTTTAACTATCCTATTATATTGTTATTATTATTCCTATTCCTAATGCTAACCTCCATGTAACTTTAATCTCAAAGGTTCCTTGTATTGTATTAACACGTCCCCTCATTCCTTATTACTTTACATACAATTGATATTTCATATTTTAATATATTTCGTAAAACTAAGCCCTCCAAACCCAATACTACCAATATGTAATTTAGTTCCCAGCTTACTTATTTTAATCCCCATTTCATTAAAAAAAAAGAAAAAAAAAAGAACACCAGACAGATCACATTCATTCACTCACACATTCATCCATCGATGGGGAATTGGTCGATCTGATTTTGGCCCCCGGCAGCGGGATTTCTCCTTTATATCCTATGGTTGGGGCTGGTCCGGGGACTCCTCCTCAAACAGTCTTTGCCCGAAACTTCAACCAATCCAAACAGCCGGTCTGATCCAAAGATGGCCAAAAACACTAAAAATTTGAAAACAATATTGTAATGTGCAGTACTTAGAAACACTTTGGAGACAATGAGCTTTCGACCGTAGGACATTTACGCCGGCAAGTACATTCGATCGCGGTGTGGAAATACGGATATGTAGCAATCAGACAGCTAATTTGTACAGTATGAAACGTGCTCATAATGCAATCCTGCATTAGTTCTGGATAGCTGGATATATGTTATTGGCATAGCCACGAGCGACACGAGGCCAAAGGCAGAACAGGGTTCTGTTCGGACGATTATGCTCTTGCCACACCTGGGCCGGGCCGATTTAGCATTTGTAACTCACCCAAACACTCAAGTCTTAGGCAACCGTAAAGCAGTCGTAAACTAGCAGTCACAGACTAGATGCAGAGAGTAACTAGCAGTCAAGATACCTCTTAACGTTTTCCTCTTAACGCTATCAAGGTGAGTCCTGAGCTATGAAGCTATTTATATGCTATTTACGCAATAGAATTGATGGTTCTAAGAATCTATCTCTCATTGCTTATTTAACTATACATTACATCTACGTCAAAACCAAGTACGACGTATGGCAATAACGTAACCTGTCTTTTATGATAGTAGAAGCAAGCATCGGTTATCTCTCTAACCGTTCCTTATAACTTCAGGAGATAAATTTTCCCTGAAGTTGTGTTTAACATTCAAACAGCTGCCCACATATTCAATGTAGCGAATTTTATCTTCAAGGAAAATAAAGTTATTTTATGAACATTAATTGCTGTTTTATGACAATTGTATTCATGTGTCAATAATACTATGCATTTAATGCCATTATTTTATTATTAACATTATTGAACTGTATTTTGTAAATAACCACATTGCAAGGTAAACACCATTTTAGAAACTGCCTTTTTCGCAGTCATAAAGCCATATCTAAAAACTATGTGATGCACCATACTTTTGATAATTAATTTGAATTATTTGATGAATTTTACATGAGAAACACCCGAAACATCTAAACAATTCATGAAATATGACTTAAAAATAAAATTCAAATGGATGCGTCTCTGTCAAGTGTGGGTGGCAAACATTTAAGGTCAAAATATTCTAATTTTCAAGCTCTGTATCTCTAGACACAAAATATATAGACACCTGTAACTTAGAATTTGTACTAAGAACGCTACCAAGAATCAATGTGCCAAATTTTATTAAAATCTAGAACTATGGGTAACAAGACCTGCCTGAATTGGGTTGGAATATCCTCATACGTAATCTTGTAATAGAATACTTTGAGATTGAGAAAATATTGAATTTTAAGGAATATAATGCACTCCTAAAAAACTACAATGTAAAGAAATGAAAACTTGCGATTTTCATATATTTTTTAATGTTGAGATAGAGGACCTTGTAGTGTACGGTGTTCACTGCTGCATTTTTGTGTTTGGGTTAGCTAGATTTATCTTTTCTTTTTTAGTGAGAAATGATGTAATAAGAATGTATTTGAAGAATAGAGAGGAAGAACAGGTGGAATGGGATTGAAGATGTATTCAAACCCGTGTGAAATGCTAAATAGTGCTTGCCTTTTAACTGAGTAATATGCTGAGTTCATGAAAGTCGATGCTTCATAAGTTCCTTAACAATCAAATTAATAATACTTTGATTCTTCTGTGTAGTACGAATGTATTTGAAGAGTACAGGGAAAAACGGGTGGAGTAAGGCTAGTGTTGTAAATAAAAAAAAACGATAATTTCTTTTTGAAACTTCCGTTTTCTAAAAAAAAGACAAGAGCCTTCGTTTTTTTTTTAAAAAAATAATCGTTTGTTTCAGGGCAATAATTTGTGATACTGCTAAGGTTTCTTTAAACAAGAATTACTTTTATATATGTAATTATGAAGAAATACAACATTAATTAAACCCTAGATTACAAATAGTTTTTGGTATATGTGAGATATTCCGGGTTGCCTAGTTCTCGGTGTTGTCAACTTTTTAAAAACGCATTTTAAAAAATCTTCCATACTGTATCTTCCCCAAACTTCTTAAACATCATTCAACACAATAGAAGAAAGTTTAGGGTGTCTCCGATCTCAAGCACCCCAGTTATCAGTGTTGTAAACCTTTTTTAAAATTCAACTTATTGAAATACCTTTATTAAAACAAATCTACATGTGTGCATTGATTTACAGTAAATTGGCATACATGTTCATTAGGTACTGGGACAGGTCATACAGGCACTCCAAGCACAATAATTTGCCAGGTTTGTCAAACTATTACAAATTAAGATTTCATAGTTGTTTGCTTTGGACCTATCCGCATTGATTTAGAAAAAATGGCATATTCATTAGGTACTGCGATAGTTCATGTGGGTAGACTTCCGGCACCGCAATTTTCAATGTTGCCAACCAATTTCAGAAAATAAAAATTTTAATTCCTCCATATTATTGAACGTGTTAGGACCAAACTTTGTATTTGCGTACTGGGACGCGTTATATGGATACTTCAGGTCCCACAGTTGACAGTGTCGCCAGTCATTTTTTAATAAAAATAGACTAATCCGCATCAAGCTTTCAATATACATATTCGACACAATTTATACATACTGTAGTTGTTCCCTATACCGAAGCACCCGGTTGTCTGCGTTGCCACCCTATATTTTAAAATTCTTTTTTTTTTTCAAATGCCCTCCCATACTGTTACATGCCGATAGGTATACTTTCAAGGAATCGTGAGGGAAGCAGCGGGATGTGGTTACGTTACGCTCTACTTTGATATAATACTTCTCAGAGCCCTATAGCAACAAACTCATTAGAAGAAAGCTATTTGTATTTGCTTGTTTACAAAAGTATTTTTTATTAATTTATACAACTCTTTTGAAATAGGCATATAACATTACACTGTACACGGAGCGAAGAAAGTTCCTGAAATACAAAGTAGGCAACACACCATACAGGGAATTTTGCGCGTAATTAGTTCTGGAGAGCAAATGAATATAGCTTCCTTCCCCAGCCTCCATGCAGACTTCTCTAAAGCAGTGATTGGAAGAACCTATACATAGAGACGGACACACACCCTCCATTGCTTAAACTTACTTCTTTCTCCAAAAGCACAAGCTCGATAACTACAAAACAACATCAGCAAATAATAATAAGCCTTACACTCACTAAAGTTATAAAAATTAAAAGTGCATTCCCCAATAAAGGGAGAAATAACACAATGTAACTGTAAACTGCGTTTATAAAGACAAATATTCTCGTTTAAGTTTCGAAATGAAACCATCTTTCAATACCAGCGAAAGGTATAGTAATTTTGCAAAAGTCGTAAGCGTCCTCTGTGGTGTAATGTACTAATACGTGGAAATGAAAGCATTAGAGTTAAATCTGAGGTCGTCAGTTAGAACCCATTCATATTACCTTTCACTTTTTCAAACTTTCATTTTCAATAAAACAAGTGAAAAATACCAATTTTACAGAAATATTTTAAATTGGATTCCAGAACTTGAATAAAATGAGCTCAGAGAAGTACGTTACGCTGCCAGTTTTAACACTAAAAACGACGTAAGGGATATAATTAAGGAAATCAAGCGAACATGTAAGTTAATATGGCCAGCTATCGAATTCAATCCAAATCGATTACAGAAGACAACATTTTAAACCTTTTTCCGTAAGTTGAAGAAGTTTCTCTATTCTTTATTAATTTGGGGGTGCTGATTTCGAATTTGGCAATAGAATTTTTGTCGCACGTAATTGTTTTGTGTTGCAACGTCTTTTACTTTGTCGTATATAGAACAAAATTGCCTGTTGATATTGTCTTGATTTTATGAATATTAACACACTTTAGATCATAACCAGTGATCCCCGCACCCAATCCTCGAGAACTTCATAAATTTTGCGATCGAAAATCGATAAGAATCATGCAAAACTCCACTTACACCCTCCCAATTTTGACTTTACACCCCTCAAACACAGGAATTCCTGCTGATAACACAGGCTATCAAGCACAGAATTACAGTGATAAAAAATCCTACAAGAGCAAATAAAACTCAATTTGAGGTTATGAAGCAACGTTTAATTTAGAGCTTTGAAGAATTGCAGAAGTGTTATCTCGAGTCTACGCACTAAATCAAAAGAGCGAAATTCCCCTCGATTTGAACGG